>CAUYQG010182293.1:0-16440 GCA_963574415.1 Tarsius wallacei
TTCACAGCAACTTGGATGGACTTAGAGTCTATAATACTGAGTGATCTATCACAGAAACAAAGCACTGAAAACCACATGTTCTCACTCATAAGCAGACCTTGAACAATTTCCATAATATAATTATCATAATACTGAAAAAAAAGAGACTGGTAGTAGCTGAAAACTGCCAGGAGAGGTGGGGGGGAGGGCAGGATTGGCAATAGGACTGGAAACTGCTGGGGGGGCATGCCTCATCAACAAAGGAACCTGAATAATGAACATTTATATACCTAAACCTGAATTGTAACTCACATCTTCAAAATAAAAAAAAATTAAGTTATAATTTTAAAAGAAAAAAAAAAAAAGAAAGGCAGTGAACCCACATTCAACTTAATTGCTCACAGCTCCAAAAAGAAGACTTCAATTCCAGAAGTCCTCCCTTACCTTTAGATTGCTTTAGTTACTTTGGCAGAAGTAGGAACAACCTGATGTTTTGTTAAAATCACTGTAGGTCCTACAGGACAGACTTCAAGCTTAGGGACTGGGAAGTTATGCTGTTATGTGGAAGGATGATTTTCTTTAGGCTGTAGTTTATCATATCGCAAAAGTAATATCACACAATAAAGGAGAATTAATATCACACCATCTGAGCAGAAGATCGAAGGCATGCCTGCTACCAGGATTCGGGTTGTTTTGTGGGCTTCTAGGCACCTTGAAAACATATTATAGCTTGTTATGTTCCAGTTGATGGGAAAAACACAAAATTACAAATATTGGCATATTTCCTGGTGGTGTGTATCACTTCTACTGGCAGCTTGTACAAAGCATTTAGCGATAATGATAATAAACCACTTTAGAAATAGATTGTGGGTTTCATTACTTTCTTGAACATATTCAATGCTTCATTTTTTTAAAAGTGTAGTTTAATATCAGGATATAAGGTTATCAAAATCTGTATTAGTCAAGATTCTAACAGTAAAACAGAACCAGTAGGAGATAGGAGGTATACAGAGGGCACCAAGCAAATGTATACACATTTTAAGAAAGGAAAAAGCTGTATTAAAATTGTAATAGTCAATAAGATGAACACAAGTCAGTTTGACTTCTACAGTTACAAGACATATTCAAAGTGGTTACCATCAGCATCCAGTCACTTCTGATGATGACAAACATCTCTTAAAATGTGCATACATTTTTTTTTGGCACACCGTGTGTGTGTGTGTGTGTGCATGCACATGCATATACGTGTGTGTGCAAGTGAATGAGAGAGAGATATATACCAAAAAGCATCGCTTATGTGTTGTGGGAGCTGACTAGGCAAGCCTGAAGTTCATAGGAAGAGCAGGCTGGAATTCTCGGGCAAGAACTAAGGTTGCAGTCCATAGGTGGAATTTCTTTATCAGAAAAACCTAACTGTTGCTATTAAAACCTTTCAATGATTGGATGAGGTTTGCACAGATTTTGGGGATCATCTCTTGTTTTTAAAGTCAACTGTTTATGTTGAATAACTGATCATGATTAAAGATGTTATGATTGTAGATGGTCACCACATCTATAAAACGCTTTAGCCAGGTTGACACACAAAATAAGCCATTATGTGTGTGTGTGTATACATACATATTTAAGAACATTAAGTATGAAGAACTAAGTAAGAACAATCAAGGAAGAACCAAAAGATTTCTGAACTAGAAACCTGTTGGAACTGGCTGCAGTGGATCATGCCTGTAATCCCAGCACTTTGGGAGGCTGAGGTGTGAGGGTTTCCTGAGACTAGCAGTTCGAGACCAACCTGGGCAACATGGTGAGACCTCATCTCTACCAAAAATTAAAAAAATTAGCCAGACTTGGTGATGCATGCCTGTAGTCCCAAACACTTGGAAGACTGAGATGGATGAATCACCTGAGCCCAGCAGAATGAGGCTGGGGTAGTCATGAGTGTGACCAGCTCTACAAGAAGTATTCAGGGTAGTTCTATAGACTGAAGCAAAAAGTCAAAATACACCAGTAGAAAAATGCTGAAAATCATAAAGTTCATAGGTTTTATTGAAAACCAACACAATAGAGAAAAAAATATCAAAGCAACCAGACAACAAGCAGTATGATGGATAGAATAGTACCTTACATATATCATTAGCTCTGAATGTAAATAGTCTCAATGCTCCTCTGAAAAGACATAGATTGGCAGAATGGATTAAAAAACACACATAACCCAAATATCTGCTGTCTTCAAGAGATCCACTTAACTCACAAAGACTCCTATAGACTCAAGGTAAAAAGGTGGGAAAAAATATTCCATGCAAATGGAAACCAAAAACAAGTAGGAGTAGCCATTCTCATATCAGATAAAAACAGACTTTAACAACAGTAAAAAAGACAAAGATGGCTATTGTATAATGATAATGGGATCAATCCAATGAGGAGACATAACAATTAAAATATATATATGCCTAACACCAGAGCCCCTAGCCTTATAAAATAAATTCTACGAGACCGGAAAGAAATATATTGACAGCAATACAATAATAGTGGGAGATGTCAACACTCCATTGACAGCAATTAGATTATCAAAGCAGAAAGTCAAAAAAGAAACATTGGAGTTGAACAGACTCTAGAGGAAATGGAACTAACAGACATCTACAGAACATTCCATCCCCAAACTACAGAATATACATTTTCTCATCAGCACATGGAATATTCTCCAAAATAGACCATATGATAGGCCACAAATCAAGTCTCAATGAAATTTTAAAAAATCAAAATCATATTAAGCACCATCTCAGACCACAGTGGAATAAAACTAGAAATTAACTCCAAGAAGAACTTCTGAAACCAAAGACATGGAAGTTAAACAATTTGCTCCTGCATGATCCTTATGTCAATAATAAAGTCAACAAGAAAATTTGAAAATTCCTTGAAATGAATGACAACAATGAAACAAGTTATCAAAACCTCTGGGACATAGCCAGCTGTGCTCAGAGGAAAATTTATAGTACTTAAGGCCTACATTAATAAGACTGAAAGATCACATATTGACAACCTAACACCACACCTCAAAGAACTAGAAAAACATGAACAAACCAAACCCAAACCTAGCAGAAGAAAAGAAATAATGACAATCAGAGCAGAACTAAATGAAATTGAAATTTAAAAACTACAAATGATCAATGAAGCAAAAATTTGGTTCTTTGAAAAGATAAACAAAATTGATAGACCACTAACTAGATTAATTAAGGAATAAAAAGAGAAGACTCTAATAGCTTAATCAGAAATGAAAAAGCAGATATTACAACTGATAGGATAGAAATTCAAAAGACCATCTGAAGCTATTATGAACACATCTATGCAAATAAACTAGACAATCTAGAGGAAATAGATAAATTCTTAGAAACATACAACCCACTCAACCTTGAATCAGGAAGAAATAGAAATCCTGAACAAACCAATAATGAGTAGCAAGATTGAAATAGTAATTAGAGGTCTCCCAACAAAAAAAAGTCCAGGTCCTGATAGGCTCACAGTTGAATTCTGGCATACCTTCAAAGGAGAACTGGTATCAATTTTACTGACGCTATTCCACAAGATTGAAGAAGAGGGACTCTTTCGTAACTCCTTCTATGAGGTCAGTATCACTCTGATACCAAAGCCAGAAAAAAGCACAACAGAAAAAGAAAACTACAGACCAATCTTCCTTATGAACATATGCAAAAATCTTCAGCAAAATATGAGCAAACCAAATTTAACAGCACATTAAAAAAAAGCAGAAACAAAAAACCCACAACTAAGTAGGTTTTGTCCCAGGGATGCAAGGATAGTTCAATACATTCAAGACAATAAACATGATCCACTACATAAACAGAATTAAAAACAAAAATCATATGATTGTTTCAGTAGATGCGAAAAAAGCATTTGATAAAATCCAGCATCCCTTTATGATTAAAAAAAGAATCCTCAGCAAAATAGGCATAAGGGGAATATTCCTCAAAATAATAATAGCTGTATACAACAAACCCACAGCCAATGTCATCCTGAATGGAGAAAAGTTGAACACATGCCCCCTCAGAATTGGAACAATGCAAGGATACCCACTGTTACCACTACTACTCAACATAGTACTGGAAGTTCTAGCCAGAGAAATCAGGCAAGAAAAATAAATAATGGTATCCAAATTGGAAAAGAAGAATCAAACTATCTCTGTATGCCAATGACATGATCTTATATCTAAAGAATCCTAAAGAGTTCTCCAAATGATTTCTGAACCTGATAAATGAACTCAGTAAAGTTTCAGGATACAAAATTAACACACACAAAGCAGTAGTACTACTATACACCAATAGAGACCAAGCTGAGAGTCAAATTAAGAAGTCAATTTCATTTACAACAGCAGACAAAGGCTAAAATGCCTAGGAATATGTTTAGTCAAGGAGGTGAATAATTTCTATAAGGAGAACTACAAAACTCTGAGGAAAGAAATTGTGGAAGACAAACAAATGGAGAAACATCTCATGCTCATGGATTGGAAGAATAAAAATTTTTTAAATGACCATATTATCCAAAGTAATCTACAGATTTAATGTAGTCTCTATCAAACTATCAATGTCATTTTTCACAGAAATAGAAAAAAAATCCTAACGTTCATATGTAACTAAAATAAATAAATAAATAAATAAAAAACCCAGAATAGTCACAGCAATACTAAGAAAAAAGAACAATGCTTGAGCCATCACATTACCTGACTTCAAATTATACTACAAGGCTGTAGTATCCAAGCATGGTACTGGTACAAGAGCAGACACATGGACCAATGGTACACAATAGAGAATCCAGAAATAAACCAAATACCTACAACAAATTGATCTTTGACAAAGCAGACAAAAACATACACTGGGGAAAGGATATCTTATTCAACAACTGGTGTTGGGAAAATTGGATGGCTACATGCCGAAAAATGTAACTTGATCCCTCTCTCTCCCCACGTACAAAAATCAACTCAAGATGGATTAAAGACTTAAATATCAGACCTAAAACACAAAAATTCAAGAAGAATGTTTGCTCCTGAATGATCCTTATGTCAATAATAAAATTTGAAAATTCCTTGAAATGAACGACAACAATGAAACAAGCTACCAGAACCTCTGGGACACAGCCAGAGCTGTGCTCAGAAGAAAATTTATAGCACTTATGGCCTACATTAATAAAACTGAAAGATCAGCCAGGCTCGGCGGCTCAGCCTGTAATCCTGTGCCTTGGGAGGCTGAGGTGTGTGGATTGCCTGAGCCCGTGGGTTTGAGACCTCAACTTGGTGAGACCTCATCTCTATAATAAATCAAAAAATTAGCCGGGTGTGGTAGCATGCCTATAGTTCCAGCTGCTTGGAAGGCTGAGGCGGAAGGATCACTAGAGCCCAGCAGGTCGAGGCTGTGGTGGCCAGGAGCGGCCACTGCACTCCAGTCTGGGCAACAGAGTGAGACTCCAACTCAAAAAAAAAAAAAAGACTGAAAGATCACATATTGACAACCTAACATTATACCACAAAGAACTAGAAAAACACAAACAAACCAAACCCAAACTTAGAAGAAGAAAAGAAAGAATGATAATCAGAGAAAAAACTCTAATGGGTATCAGCCTAGGCAAATAATTTATAACTAAAACCCCAAAAGTAAATGCAACTAAAACAAAAATAAATAATTAAAATAAAAAGCTTCTGCACAGCAAAAGAAATAATCAACAGAGTAAATAGACAACCTGCAGAATGGGAGAAGATAATCACAAACTGTACATCTGACAAAGGACTAATATCCAGAATCTACAAAGAACTCAAACAAATCAGCAAGAAAAAAGCAAATAATCCCATTAAAAAGTGGACAAAATAGCCAGGAATGGTGGCATGCATCTGTAGTTCCAGCTACTTGGAAGGCTGAGACCAAAGGATCGCCTAAACCCAGCAGGTCAAAGCTGTGGTGGCTGTGAGTGTGCCACTTCACTCCAGTCTGGGAGACAAGAGTGAGACTCCAACTCAAAAAAAAAAAAAAAAATGTGGGCAAATGACATGAACAGACATCTCTCAAAAGGAGATATACAAATGACCAACGAACATATACAAAAATGCTCAACATCACTCATACTCAGGGTAATGCAAACTAAAACCACAATGAAATACCATCTTACACCAGTCAGAATGGCCATTATTAAAAAATAAAAAACCAGTAGATGCTGGTATGGATGCAGAGAAAAGGGAACACTTATAGATTGTTGGTGGGAATTAGTACAACCTCTGTGGAAATTGGTATGAAGATTACTCAAAGAACTAAAAATAGATGTACCATTTGATCCAGCAATACCACTATTAGGTATCTACCCTAAGAATAGAGATTGTTATAAAAACAAAAACAAAAACACACACCTATACTCTCATGTTCATCACAGCACAATTCACAATTGCAAAGATGTGGAGTCAACCTAAATGTTCATCAATCGATCAGTGAATAATGAAAATGTGGTACATATACACCACGGAATACTACACAATCATAAAACAATGAAATCATGTCCTTTGCAGCCACATGGATGGAGGTGGAAATCATCATCCTTTGTAGACTGACTCAGAAACAGAAAACCAAATACCACATGTTCTCATTCATAATTGGGAGCCAAATGATCTCAAGGATGGAAATATTAGACACCGGGCACACCAGTAAGGGGGGAGAAGAGAAGGGAGCTAGGATTCAGAAACTACCTATGGGACACAGTGTTCACTATCTGGGGAATGGGCCACCTAAGATCCAATCCCCACCACTACACAATATGTCCATGTGATGAATATGCATGTGTACCTCCTGAATCTAAAATAAAACAAACAAAAACAACAAGAATAATAAAGCCTGTTGGAAATGGCAAATGTATAGCCTAGTAATTCCCAATAATGCTGAAATCCTCTATCTGATAAATGTCTCTCTACTCACCCACTGTCACTCCTTGTCAGATTCCCAAGAACACAGTACACACAAAATCAAGAGTGGATAGAAAGCATGATATTTCTGTATCCTATGTATATGATATCCTTTAGTCTGTGGGCAAAACTGATTAAAGGCACTCTGAATACACTCTAAGCATACTCCTTCCCCTTATCTCCCACACCTATTTCTATTTGGGTTCTAACATATTTAGAGATGTCTGTAGAGAGAAAGGGATGGTCAGACTCCAAGAGGGACCTGGGACAGCTTACCTACCAAGCCACAGAGAAAAAGAAGAGAAATTGCTGGCCAGAGGGCAGGCCTTGCTAATGCTATCTCTGCTTAGAGCACGGAGGCAGGAAGACTCCAGTCTGGGTGACAGAGTGAGACTCCAACTCAAAAAAAAAAAAAAAGAAAAAGAGCTTCAATACTGACACAGACCTTTTTCCCCTCCCCTCCCACCCTCCCCTTCTCCTCCTCTCCCCACCCCGTCTCTCAATCTCTATCTCTATCCCTGTCTCTATCTCTATCTCTATCTCTTTTTCTTTCTTGTCAATGTCTCACTCTGTCGCCCCGGCTGGAGTTTAGTGGCATGACCACAGCTCACCACAGCCTCAACCTCTTGGGCTGAGGTGATCCTTCGGCCTCACATTCCCAAGTAACTGGGACTTCAGGTGCACTGGGACTACAGATGCATATGCCATCACACCCACCTATTTTTCTATTTTTATTTTTGTAGAGCCAGCCTTGGTATCCCAAAGTGCTGGGATTACAGGCATGAGCCACAGCGTTCGGCAAAATGTTCACTTTCTGACACACACAATGTTCCTACTCATAAGCAACTATCTCCTTATCCATGTCTTTAAACAGGATGGTGAGATCAGCAGCTTCTCTTTCCTGGAGGTAAGAAAGGAGGTGGAGGCAAAAGGCGCTTAGCATAGGAAAGGGGCTTAGCCTAGGAAAGAGAGTTTTGAGATACCCTCCTCCAACTTAATGCTTAGTAAAAATTTAAATGAACAATATATTAGGAAGAAATCAAGGCAACTTACAAAAAAAATTGTATATTAAATTCTTATTAATTGGTTTTCTGCATATCTTTTATGAAAGTTCAAGTTTCTAACAATCTTATAAAATATTACTAAAAGGTTTATTATAGTGTGTAATTAAGTTTGGCAAGACAAATATGGATTTTTTGTCTTTCTCTAGATTCAAATGAGGCATATATTCACAGATTGCTTTCATTTAAGACTCAATTCTAGTGCTCAGTAAAAGGAGAATGAGTAGAGATAGATAGAAAAATTCAGCGATGGCAAGATTTCCATTTTTCTCTTTTTAAATTCCACATTTCTTTCCCCTTCTCACTACTGCACTTGACTAGTCTTAAATAAAATAAAATAAATTCCACATATTGATGCATACAGATTTTAATTGTAGCCAGGGAAAAGAGACTTGAAGACTAGAGGTAGCATTTTTTTAAACACATAGGCACATTGTTATGATATACATGTGTATGTGTATTGTTAGTCATTGTCCTTTTATTTGTTTTTTGTTGTTTTTGTTTTGTTTTTGAGTTGGAGTCTCACTCTGTCGCCCAGACTGGAGTGCAGTGGCCACTCCCGGCCACCGCAGCCTCGACCTGCTGGGCTTCGGTGATCCTTCCGCCTCCGCCTTCCAAGTAGCTGGAACTACAGGCGCACGCTACCACGCCCGGCTAATTGTTTGATTTATTGTAGAGACGAGGTCTCACCAAGTTGCCCAGGCGGGTCTCTAATCCACGGGCTCAGGCAATCCACTCACTGCTCAGCCTCTCAAGGCGCAGGATTACAGGCTGAGCCACCGAGCCCGGCTAGTCATTGTCCTTTTAAATAAATTGGGTAATCATTGGTTGATTTGCCCATTAATTCTGTAGTTTGCAGAATTCAAATCAGCTTCTTTTTTTACTTCAGTTCATCAAGGGTGAGAGCAGAAAAATTCATGAATGACAACAACAAAAAACTGCATTTTCTCTGGCATATCATATCTTTCTAAAGAGATATTCTTACTTGAGGAAATTAATGTCTCTATATGAATAGCTTATGTTTATTGAGTGACTTACATATTTCTAGCAACTATGCTAAACATTGTACATATCTTATTTGATTTTCATAAATAACATTTTTGAGGTCAAAGTGATTATATTTTCACATATGACAAAGGTAGAAAAGCTAAGAAACCTATCCAAGTTGATACAGATAATAAAAACGGATAATGTGATCTTATTTCAGAAACCATATTCTTAACCATGATGCAATATTACCTTCCATGTAGATACATACATACTATTTCATGTGGAAGTTGCATGTGAAATGAATAACAAAATTGTGTTACTTTAAAGTGCTGCAAATATTATGAATTCAAGTTTTCTTCAGATCAAAATCATACCAACCCCAAACTGTTGAGAAAAATCTCTAAAGTGAAAAGTACAACCTATTCGTTCTTATAATAGTTTTGGGGGGACTGTGTTTATTTCCAAAGTCTAAAGTAGCACAGTTTTGGGGACCAGTACACCAGGTTGGGATTCAAAAGATCACAGCCTCTCTGTTCCTCATTCTTATTCTCTCTTGTCTTAGTTTCCTTCTCTTGCAAAATCTGAGGGTCAGACACAATGACCACGAACATCTAAGCCTTTAGGATCTCATAGTTCCGTAAGACAAACCTGAGACTTGGAGATGACCGAGAACTTCCTCCCCCGCTTTGAACCTATGCTCTCCAATACCCTACAGGATGGTTATGCAAGAGAGATTTAAAGATGTGTCATCCCACAAATCACAATTTATTAATACTCAATGACATTCCTAAGAGTCACTCATAAGGTCCTCCCCGTGGTTAAAAATAATCACGTAAATCAAACATAAAGGCCTAAAGCTGTTGTAGAGTTCAAGGGTTTGTTTATTCTCTCCTCCTCTGTGTTAAAGAAAAAAAGTTATTTTACATACACAATGACCAACAAAGTTGACAGAAAACAAATTTGACTCCCCCGAAGCTACTATGATCTGGGAAAATATTCGAGTTCTTTAGCTCGTTCTGAAATTAAAGAATGATTCTTTTTTTTTTTTCTTTTTTTTTGTCAGTCCCACTCTGTTGCCCAGGCTGGAGTGCAGTGGCATGATCATGATATACTATAGCCTCAACTTCCTGGGCTCAGGCAATCCTAGCGTCTCAGCCTTCTGAGTGGCTGGGACTTTGGCCACATGCCAGGTTAATTTAAAAAAATTTTTTTTTGTAGAGATGAGGTCTCACGATGTTGCCCACGCTGGTATCGTACTTCTGTGTTCAAGCAATCCTTCCACCTCGGCCTCCCAAAATGCTAAGATTATAGGTGCCCACCTGCCCTTTTTAAATTTGCTCTCCCACCGGCCATCTTTCAGCAGGATTTTAGCAGACAGTGCCGAAGGACACACACAGCAGAAGGACACACACACCAGTTTATCACCTCAGAAGGTAAATGAGGGATAGCTTGACAAAAGAAGTACTAAGTCCAGCCCAGAGAAAGAAGGGAGAAGGAATAATATGCTTAATTCTACATGGAAGTAGAAGCAAGCCAGAGAGAATCTGGGCTCTGAGCCAAACAGGTAAGAAATCTTCAACGATCAATATTTAATTGATGAAAATTAAAGTCCTGTGGGTGAGAAACATTTTTAATATCAATTTGGTCTGATGGTTCTAGACAGCTCGGGTGATAAAGATTCAGGATGAGTTAATTCTACTCAAATTTACAGGAAACCCAAATTAGATTCAGCAAAGATAAGCAGTGAAAACTGACTGGTTAGAGTCATGGAGTGAGCTTGGGTATTGATGTTTCCTTGAATCTTCCTCTAAATCATCTATCTTACTTAAAATAACTTGGTAGTGTGTGTGTTGTAGTGTATAAGCCTTCTAATCTATAGCTTAGTGAGTCACATATTTGAGGAGCCTAACTATTTATTATAAGGCAACAGACACAGCACAATTCACCTGAGGCTTCAACTACTTTTCAGGCCAGTGGCGGAGGGACTGGCTGAGTAGCCATTGTTCTCACAAACACACAACTAAAGCAGCACTACAGGCTGAGTGGCAGATCCCACGAAGGAGAGGAGTGACAACTGATTACAGACCATGGCTGTATGGGTTTCCTATTGGTATTGTAACACATAACTACAAATGTCATGGCTCAAAACCACGCAAGCTTATTATTTTACCATGGGCAGAGCTGCTGCATTCCCCTTGGATGCTTGAGGGAACACATGCCCTTCCCTTTCTCAAGTTCTAGGCAGCTGCATTTCTTGGCTAGTGGCCCTTTCCCCCATCCTCAAAGCCGGCAACATACCCTGCACTTCCCTGTCACAGTGCCCACTCTCTCTCTTAGGGGATTCTTGAAATTACACTGGGCCCCCCTGGATAATCCGGGATACTCTCCCCATCTCAAAATCTTTACTTCATTACATCTGCAACACCCCTTTGCCATGTAAAGTATTGTATCCACAGGTTCCAGAAACTAGGACAAAGACGTCTTGGGGGCCATTATCAACCTATGACAATCGTCCAAATGCTAACCAGAATATAAAGAGGCTTTATTATAGTCTCATTCACAGTAAGTGAGGAAAAACATTATAAGTGCCAGATACTTTAATGAAGGCTTGATTAAATTAAAATGAAAAGTCATTAGACAAAGTTTTCAAAAAGAGAAACAAGGGAGGAAAAATGAAAAGGGTCCGAAACAATTGACGGAGAAGGCAAAGCACCAGGTTAGTCATTACTATGTGCTTAGAGAGACGGGGAGAAAGATAAATAAAGAATACTTAGCCTTTATTTACCATCAAAGTAAATTAAATCTACATTTCACCCATCTCTTATCATCCTAAAATTGAATAACCTGGTCTCTTTGCTAAAAAGGAATGGGGACTTTCCTGTAATGTTTTAATTTGGGGATTTTGCAAAATATTTATATTTAATATTTACTTGTATTAGTTATGCTCTGAGGAATGTTGACATTAGAACCATTATGAAAAACAGTTGGTGAAAATATTTGTTTTAGAGAATTGTTAGTTCACTTAAAGATGTGAACAATGTTTGCTTAGGAGGTTGAATTGCCCCACCAACCTGGAGATCGTTACTGACTATGACTTTATTGCTCCTGTTGTAATCAGCTCAACCCATCAAAAAAGAAAATTGAGTCATTGTAAAAGGAGTGTCTCATAGCCTTCTTATCCATAACATTTTATTTGCAAGTAAATACTTTGTAGATTGTTTAACTAGTCATTTTTAAAACACAACATAACATTTTTCCTTTTTCAGTAGTACAATATTTTTTTTTGAGTCAGCCACTCACTCTGTCACCCTGGTTGGAGGGCAGTGGCACACTCACGGCCACCTCAGCCTCAACCTGCTGTGCTCAGGTGATACTTCCGTCTCAGCCTTTCCCGTAGTTGGAACTACAGGCACGTGCTACCACGCCCAGCTAAATTTTTCATTTTTTGTAGAGATGTGGTCTCGTCAAGTTGCCCAGGCTGATCTCGAACCCGTGGGTTCAGGCAATCCTCTCACCTCAGCCTCCCAAAGTGCTGGGATTATAGGCATGAGCCACTGCACCCGGCCTACCACAATATTTTTATGCCTCTTCTTTCCATTATCTCTTCAATACTCTGCATTTGTATGTATATCCAGTTGTCCTGGAATTTCTCTTCTTTTTTATACGTTTGAAATTCTTCATTATTAAAAGTTTTAAAATTTTAGACTGTTCTTATAACTATTCAAAATGTACAAGGAGGAGACCCCCAAAAACCTGGAATTATCTTTTTGGAGGGCAAGCACCTTGTAGCACTGCTAGGTAGTGTTCTAGGAACCCACTGGCATCAGTATACCAGTTAGCATTGTTGTGAGAGGCTGCATTCAGCTTCAGTGAATTTTTTTTGGAGATTCTTTCAATGGGTTATTTATTTATTTATTTATTTAATTTTTTTATTTTTTTTGAGTTGGAGTCTCACTCTGTCGCCCAGACTGGAGTGCAGTGGCCGCTCCCGGCCACCGCAGCCTCGACCTGCTGGACTCCGGCGTTCCTTCCGCCTCAGCCTTCCAAGTAGCTGGGACTACAGGCGCACGCTACCACGCCCGGCCAATGTTTTGATTTATTGTAGAGATGAGGTCTCGCCAAGTTGCCCAGGCGGGTCTCGAACCTGTGGGCTCAGGCAATTCACTCACCTCGGCCTCCCAAAGCGCGGGATTACAGGCTGAGCCACCAAACCCGGCTTATTATTGTTATTTTTAAAGGTCCGTCCTGAAAACTCAACGATGTTATTACAGCAGAGAGACACACGAGGGCGCGCCGGGCACCGATTCCTATTTAACAAGTGTTTGTACAGCGGTCACCCTTGGAGGCTGTGAATTTGAATGTTGGGGGTGGGGGAGCGGTGGGGAAATGTCTTAAGGGTTCCCTGTGGGTGACGAGGGCGAGTGAGCCTTAGGTCCTTCTTGACCCATGTGACAGCTTTGTCAACGAAATACCAGGACTCCCTTCTGACCTCGTGGAGTCAGGGTGCATCCCCTCTCCTAGGTCCAGGGAGGAGAGAGGCAGGGCTGGAGGCTGCAGCAGGGAATTCCTGCTATATCAGACCCCGTGTTCTCCTCTGTGCAGCAGGGACAGTCACACCCCAAGCAGGGCTGTTGCAAGATTAAGCGGCATCTCTCAGAGATCACGGGAAGCCGGCACTGCTTTCTAGGGTGAAGAACTGGAAAGAAGGAGAGAGCGAGAGAAGGAAAAGAAAGCCCAAAACAGCAGTGGGCACAGGGGCACACGCCAGTCATCCCAGCACTTTGAGAGGCCGAGGTGGGAGGATTGCTTGAGCCCAAGAGTATGAGGCCAGCCTGAGCAACGTAGCGAGGCCTCATCTCTACAAAAATATTTTTAAAATTACCTGGACTTGAGCGCCCATAGTCCCAGCTACTCAGGAGGCTGAGGCGGGAGGATCGCCTGAGCCCAGGAGGTCAAGGCTGCAGTGAGCCATGATCGTGCCGCTGCACTCCAGCCTGGGCGACAGAGTGAGACCTTGACTCAAACCCCTCCCCCCAAAACCAAAACAAAACAAACAAAAAAGCAGTTACTGAGATTGAAGTCACTTTTACAAAGTCAGATTTCAGAACTCATGTCTCTACAGCATGCATATACCCACACACACATACACGTGTGCACGCACACACACACACACACACACACACACACACACACGGGGCTTATTTAAAAATAGTTCGTGTAGTCTGGTAGTAGGGCCCGAGTTGAATGATTCTTTCTGGTCTCTTCTGCCGTTGGTTCTGGCAGCGTGTCTCTGTGACTTAGGCATGACCTTACTTGAAGATATCACGCAGGAGCCTCCACGGAGGCCTGTGAGAGCCAGACCGCCTGCCTGCTGGAAAGCCGCCTTCCCTTCCCCTTGGCCGAGACAAGAGGGCTCCCAGTTGGTTCCTGAGCACAGCAGGTGGCCGTGTGCTCAGTGGACAGATGCAGCCCCAGACTAAGGGGTCAGGTGTGATTGGTGTAAGTCATTCCCTTTTGCCAGGGATTATTCTGTAGGTGGGCACGTGCCCTGGTCCTGGCCACTGAGACATAAGTGGATGGAGCTTCCAAGCATTTTCTGTGTGGTAAGATAAGGAAGCTTGAGAAACGTCTGTCTGTCTTACCTTTGGACTTTGTTGAGATGTCTGGAGCTGTGGCAGCCATCTTGGACCACAGGAGACAGCCCAAGAGAATTGTGGAGACCCTGTCCTCATGTCCAGCATAACTGAGCCGCTGAGTTAACCAGCCCTGATGGTGAATTTCACTCACACTGGAGCCATCAAATGCAGGGCTTCTTTTTATACGATACGCTTTCTAGAAAACTTACGGTTTAAATCTTTTTTGTTGACATGTCACTTGCAGTTGGAAAAACATTTGATGGCATGAGGCCGTTAGGAAACTTGGGGGGCACATATGATGCCCCTGGGGCAGAACCCTAAAGTGTGCGTTCCCAGCAAGCTCAGGGGACCTCATTTTGAGCATGGACTCGCAGGACTCGGCTGCTTCCTGGCCTAGAGCAGGACCCTACAGACGGGGCCAGGCTCAGAGTCACCGCTGCTTCTGGTCTCATCTCCGCCCCACACCGCTATGTGACCTTGGGCCAGTGGGCCAGTCTCTCTGGACCCAAGCTTCTTCCTCCACAAATGGGGGCTGAGCGTTGAGCTCCTGGTTACCCCTCCAGCCCGTCTGCCCCTCCGCCTCCCCATCTTCGAGGCGACAGCCGCCCTCCCGGAGGCTGCCCTGACTCATGAGTCCTCCCGGCAGGCTCTCCGGCCGCACCCCCAAGTTCGGGCGGCCTGGAAGCCCCCAGCTCCACCCTCGGAATACGTCCAGGATGGCGACCTTCCCATCCGCTCCCTCGACACTGCCCTGGGCTGGGTCAGCGCCTCTTCCTGGTCCCCTCCCCGCCTGCGCAGCCCCTTCCCACACAGTCCTGGGGCAGCTGGTGAGGCAAATGCTCACTCCGTGTCCCTCTTCTGCTCAGCTCCTTGCCACTCCGGCCACGGGGAGCTGAGGTAGGTCAGAAGCCTTCAAGGCTCTTGGCGAGCTGGTACCTTCTGACCCACCTCAGCTCCCCGTGGCCCGCTCTGCCCCACGGGCCTCCCTGTCGCTCCCTAAACATCCCGAGTCCTCCTTCCGCCTGGAGCCTCTTGCCCACGTATCTGCAGGGCTCCTTTCTTCACCTCCTCTAACCTCTGCCCCAACATCACCTCCTCCAGGAGGCCCACCCTGACTGCTCAGCTAGCGATCCACTCCCACCGACCGCTTTTCTCCTGCTTTGGCTTCTCTACATCCCACCTCACCAGGTGTCTTTCTGCTTGCCTACTTGTTTATTCCCCCTCTCTCTATTAGACTGCAGTCTCCACCACAGCAGGGGCCACATCTGGGTTTTTTAATTTTTCTCCTGGGCGTGGTGGCTCCCTCCTGTAATCCCAACATTTTGGGAGGCTGAGGCAGAAGGATCGCTTGAGGCTAGGAGTTGGGGACCGGCCCGGGCAACATAGCGAGTCCTCTATTATAAAATAAATATAAATAAATAAGAAATAAACAAACAGTAACCTTTACCTTGGGGGCAAAGTGAGTCTTATGAGTTTTGACAAGTGCGTGGAGTCACATGGCTGCCACCACAATTGAGATGCAGAACGGTTCCATCACCTTCAGTCGTATCTCCTGGGACCCTTTGGTCTCTCCCTGTTGTCTACCCTTTCTAGAATATCACAGAAACACATCGCACAGCACGTGGCCTTTGGAGACTGGCTTCTTCGCGTAGTGTCAGGTTTTTGCAAGCCCCCGGCGTGGCATCCACGGGCCGCCAGTTCCTCTGCAGCCCACCACACAGGTAAACCGCACTTGGTCCCTCTGCTTCCCGGGGGAGTGGTGGCATCTGGTCATTTCCGGGGCTTGGAGACTGTGTAAGCCGCTCTGACCTGCTCATGCACATGTCTG
>CAUYQG010182297.1:0-30197 GCA_963574415.1 Tarsius wallacei
AGTGAAAGAAGGCACAGAAAACAGACTGGTATAATAGGAACACATGAAACAGGACTCAAGAATGACACTGACGTACTCAGGGGCAAGTGTGGTCTTTGTCCAGATTGTAGGTCAGGCTAGACCTCCAGAGGGCAGGAGAAAACACATGGCTTCACTGAATGACATAAGGTGAACGCCATAGCCAGGAAGCCAACTCTCTTCGGGTGCCCATGGAGCAGACTGTACATGGCTTCCAACCCCATTTCTTAGGAAAGATGAGGAGAAATTGGAGTACAGGGAAAAATATCACTGAAGTGCTTAAATGGATGGGAAATAGCTGAGGTACAGGAGAAATCGTGGAAGCCGTCAAGCCAAAGAGAAAGCTATCAGGTGTGACAGCCATTGTCGAGGACAGGAGTGATATGCCAGGCACGGATGATGATTCTCCCTTTTCCCTCCCGGTAAGGAAAAATGGAATGGAAGATTTTATTTTATAAAACTTTGTATTTTCCCAGAATAAGACGTCTACACACTTAAAATAACAGAGTGCGTGCCCTGACCCTAATCCTTCCCATCCTTAAGTCCTGCTCCCAGGGCAGATTTAAAACTATGTATATTTTAGCCAGGCTCGGTGGCTCAGCCTGTAACCCTGCGCCTTGGGAGGCTGAGGTGAGCGGATTGCCTGAGCCCACGGGTTCGAGACCCGCCTGGGCAACTTGGCGAGACCTCATCTCTACATTAAATCAAAAATCAGCTGGGCGTAGTAGCACGCGCCTGTAGTTCCGGCTACGTGGAAGGCTGAGGCAGAAGGATCGCCGGAGCCCAGCAGGTTGAGGCCGCGGTGGCCGGGAGCGGCCACTGCACTCCAGCCTGGGCGACAGAGTGAGACTCCAACTCAAAAAAAAAAATGTATATTTTAGCTTTTACATCAGTTACTTACCTTCAAATAACATGTTTATATTGTATTTCTTGCTTTTATTCGTTTTTTTATCTTGTCTATGGATTTTTATTATCTCTTTATTATTCCTTTCATTTCCCATCCTCCCAGTAAAATGACATCACAATTTTGTGTTAAATCCAAATTCAGAGTATTCTTTGTTATGACTGGGAAGCTGTTGTTTACTGCTGAACCGCAGAGTGTGCTACAGTTACTTTTTTAAAAAATCTGTTAATTTTTATCTCCTTCCTGTGTCTTATTTATTTGAATTTTTATATTTTTTTGAGTTGGAGTCTCACTTCATTGCCCAGGCTGGAGTGCAGTGGCTCATGGCTACCCCAGCGTCGATCCACTGGGCTCCGGTGATCCTTCGGGCTTGGCCTTCCTAGGAGCTGGAACTACAGGCCCGCGCTACCACGCCCGGCTAATTTTTGATTTATTGTAGAGACGAGGTCTCGCCAAGTTGCCCGGGCTGGTCTCGAACCCGCGGGCTCAGGCCATCCACTTGCCTCGGCCTCCCAAAGTGCTGGGGTGACAGGCTGAGCCATCGCACCCAGGCTTTCTTTTGTTTTAATTTGGGTTCTGGTTGGCTTATTTGTCTATGTACCTGCCACTGATTCTCAAACTCTCCAAAGGACTGTAAATCTTCTCCCTAGATTACATTCCACTTGGGAGAGCAGAAAAAAAAATAACATATTCATTTTTGTTTTCCTCCTGAAGACACTGTTTCCAGAGATGCTGTCTTCCTGCTCTAAGATGGATGGGTTGTTCCCCAGGCCTGCTGCCCAGCTGTGACCCTGGAGCCTCACATTCCGAATCTGTGGATGCCCTCTCGCTTCTGGATGAGTTTGCTAGGGCTGCCTTAACAAAGTACGGCCCACGAGTGGCTTACACACAGTGTAATAGGAACACATGAAACAGGACTCAAGAATGACACTGACGTACTCAGGGACAAGTGTGTGGTCTTTGTCCAGATAGTAGGTCAGGCTAGACCTCCAGATGGCAGGAGAAGCCACATGGCTCCACTGAATGACATAAGGGGAATGCCACAGCCAGGAAGCCAAAGCTCTTCTGTGCCCGTGGATTTTATGCTGGGCTCCCACCAACTCCAGGGACCTACCTGTCAAGGGATCGCCTACCTTGCCACATTCAGAGAGGCAGAGAGCACAGGAGAAACTGAATTCAAGAACACTTTGCCAGAGACACAGTCCTAGACTGTATATGGCTTCCAACTCCATTTCTTAGGAAAGATGAGGAGAAATTGGAGTACAGGGAAAAACAGAACTGAAAGTGGTTAAATGGATGGAAAGTTTCTGAGGTACAAGATACGTTCCTGGCTTTGGCATTCGCCTTATGTCATTCAGTGAAGCCATGTGGCTTCTCCTGCCATCTGGAGGTCTAGCCTGACCTACTATCTGGACAAAGACCACACACTTGCCCCTGAGTACGTCAGTGTCATCCTTGAGTCCTGTTTCATGTTCCTACTACACTGTGTGCAAACCACTCATGGGCCATACACACGGTTCTGGAGGCTGGAGGTCAGAGATGAAGATGTCAGTCACGCCATGCTCCCTCTGAAGTCGCTGAGGGAGTATCTGTGCCAGCCCTAGTGGTTTTGGCTTGTGACAGCGTCACTTCGGTTTCTTCACGGCACTCTTTGGAGTGTGTGTCCATCTCTTCACATGACACCCTTTTTGGAAGAATATCGGCCATATTGGATTAGAGTCTCACCCAACTCCAGCATGGCCGCAGATCAACTAGTTATATCCACAGTTATAATTATAATTTGTAAGTTGCATCCGACTTACAAATAGGGTCACCTTCTGAAGTACTGGGAGTTAGAACATCAGCATATAAATTTGGCGGGACACAATCTGGTCCACAACAGCCTTTGGTCTTCGGTCGCTCGTGTCCTGTCTTTCTTCGTTATTTCCTTACTGGGGGGACACATTTCAATAAATCCCCTCTAAGGGATGAGTGAGAGGTCTTTTTTCCATATCATGTATGTCCAAAAATACTTTTTTTTTTTTCTGTAATGGGCACTATTTTGCTTATTTGGCCTGATTAAAAATTCTAAACTGAAAAGTCACTTTCCCTCTGAATTTAAATGGTGTTGCCCCAATGCTTTCCAGTTCTTGTGCTGCTCTTGGGAACCTGATGCCATTCTGATTTCTGACAATTCATATGTGAGCCTTATTTTTCCTCATGATAATTTTTCGGATTTTTTTCCTTATTTCAGTTGTTCTGACACTGGTGGGTTTCAGTGTATTAAGTGTTTAGTTTTCCCTTTAAATTTGGAAACTCATATCTTTCTATAGGAAGTTTTCTTTTATTTCTTTAGCTATTTCACCTCTTCCAATTTTGGCTTTAATTCGCAGTAATTCCTATTGGTAGGACATTGAACCAACTAAAATTATTTACTAATTTTACAATTATTTTTCTCCTGTTTTCCTTTTCTTTGACTTTTTGTTCTTTCTGGAAGATTTCCTTAACTTACTTTTCAGCTTTTTCTCGACTTTTAAAGAATTTTACTTATTCGATTTTAAGAGTTCTTTGCTATTTTCTAAGTATTCTTTTTTTAAAAAAATTATCCTTTTTTACAGATGTAACATATTTTCTTCTCCTGAGAACATTAACTACTATAGGTTTTTTAAAAAGAATTTTCTTCTGTTTTTACATCTTCTGTTTCCTGGGCTCATTTTTTCCTGTTAGTTTTTCCTACTGGACACTCTTCTAAAAGGACAGGCTCTCTATGTTAAATTTAAGCCTACAATACCGGAAGAGAGTTCCCCAATATCTGAATTTCAATATAGAATTTTATTTTTCTGTTGCATACTGTCCAGGCATAGGTTGCCCTGGTCATATGACTCTGCTATCCTCAACAGATAATTTTTGTCTCTGGGTTCAAGTTGGCTGCCTCAGCTCCCACCATTGCAGCTGCATCCCACCCACAGGAAAAGAAGGAAAGAGGTAGGGGGCACATGCCCCTGCCTTTAAGGGCATGACCTGGAAGTGGCCAGTTTTAGTCACATGATCACATCTGGCTGCCAGGGACGGTGGGAAATAGTCTCATGTTAGGTGGCTATATTTTCAGCTAAAACTCAGGAATTTTAGAGTTAAAGAAAATAGATAAAATCCAGCTGTCTTTGCTTCGAGTCACCTAATACTGTATTGGTCAGGGTTTAGGAGCAGGCCATAAACAGAAATCACTCTCGCTACCACAGAAGAAAATGCAGGGAATGGAGAGCTTTCAAATTCTGCGAGAGGGCTAGGATTGGGTTCTAGTATTTTATGCTGGGCTCCCACCAACTCTAGGGAACTACCTGTCAAGGGATTGCCTACCTTTGCCACATTCAGAGAGGCAGGGAGCCAGGAGGCTGGCACAGGAGAAACTGAATTCAAGAACACTTTGCCAGAGACACAATCCAAGGACCAGGAAGCTGCCGCAGCTCACTATGCCTCAACTGTCACTCAGCTGGGGACTCGTCCGGGGAAGACTGCTGTAGGAAACCCTCATCACCTTGCTCGTCGGCAGAAAGCTGGCCCTAGGCATCAGAAAAATGGCTTCTCCCTCCCTTCCGCTGTCCCAAACTGTTAACTGTCTCTTACTGGGGTGGAACCAAATTATCTTCTCATACTTAGCTGCAAGGAAATCTGAGAAACGTAGGTTTTAGCTTTTCAGGTTTTAGAGCCCAGGAAGATAGATTTCAAGGAGGCAGAAATGGAACTGAGGGCCAATCCACCATGGCCAGGACTCTGGTGATCCTGGCCTGTTTGTCCATCTTTAACAGGGTGGCAGAAATAACAGATGAGGTGGGAACCCTTCCTTTTTACTTGGGGGTGCTTCCCCAAATGTTATTAAAGATGATCTTTTCTCTGGGTCTTCCCCAAAGAAGAAACCCTCAGTCTCCAGTTTGGGGTCTTATACTGGTTGTAAGCATTTGGAGTACGGAAAGGTCAAGTCTTGGGGTGCAGCCTCCCTCTCCCTGAAGTCCTCGACTTAAGAGTTTTTAACCTAAACGTGTATGTGTATTTTGCAATCAACTCCATAATAAATCTTATTTTTTTTCGTTTTAATATAAAAATATTCTCTGCCAAATCTTTGGGTGAGCAAATGCTCTAGAAAGATGTTCCACGTTTAATTTGTATTTTAAAAACAAGCTTCTTATACAAGGCCATAGACCTCTCCACTCTTCTGCCTCTCAGCAGTGTCCTCCAATTTGAGAAGCACAGACCTGGATTATTTCTTAAATATTCTAGGATCCTATGGTGATTTTCCCCTCTCAGTAGGTAGGTGAAAACGAAAAACAGCAAAGGAAAAGAAGAGAAGCTTTAGGAGGGACGACCTGCTTCTTCTTTTAAAAATAAATCACAGCAGAAAAATGCTGGAATGGAAAATTCAGAACAGTGATCAATACTTAGAGAAAAGAGACCAAAAGGCCAGGTTTTATTGCATGATCTGTGCACTGTGTAAGAAAGCAGCTAACTGTGAACACAGGTTTCCAGGGCTAGGAGGAGGTAAGGACAAACCCTTTCTTCAATGAAAGGAGCGAGTAAGAGCCGGCTGGAAGTAAATTCAGTGTTTACTGGAAAATGCCACAGTCTTGCTCAGGAAGCCTCTGGCTGCATTTTTTTTTTTTTTTTTTACTGCATGGGCGCCAGACACAACAAGGCACGTGCTGTTTCCTTCCAGCCCTGGCTAGCAGTGACATATCTAAGATTCCACCAACCACCATGTTTGGGTGTCAGGCTGGGCAAAATCAGTTGGTATGGACTGGGTGAAAGAAACTACAGTGGGCACCGTCTGTGGCAAAGTGAAAACAGAGAGAGGTTCAGTAACACTTCCGCATAGAGGATGAGGAAAAGAATGCTTGGGTCTACGCTGCACTCTGCGGATTATCGAGGACTTTGATAGACGTGGTCTCTTTCATCCTCTCAAACTTGTCCATGGCCCCATTGTACAGATGAGCGCCCACAATGTGAGCAGGGTACACGGATTTGCTCAAGGTTACCAAGATTGTAACCAGCAGGCCCTGGATTCAAACCCAGAACTGTAAGATTGCTATATGGATGATCGTTTTTTAAATTTTAAAATTTATTTATTTATTCTTAATTATAAACATGTGGGGTACAATTCAGGGTTAGGTATACAAACATTGATGATGCAGGTACCCTTGTGAATGAGGTATGCCCCTCCCTCCCCTAGCAGTTTCCCTCAGCTGCCAATCCCACCGCCCCTCCCCTGACAGCTTCCCATTATGCCAAGTGCTTTCTTATAATATTATAATTGTTCAAGTTCCGCTTATGAGTGAGAACATATGGAACTCTGTTCCTTGTTTCTGTGATCGATCACTGAGTATGACTGACTCCAAATCCATCCAAGTTGCTGCAAAGTCCATATATTTGTCCTCCTTTATGGCTGCATAATATTCCATTGTGTATATGTGCCACGTTTTCTTTATCCAGTTCAGCTTCGATGGGCAACATGATTGGTTCCATGTTTTTGCTCTTGTGAATAGAGCTGCAACAAACATACATGTGCAGGTATCTTTTTGTAGGATGATTTGAGTTCCTCTGGGTATATTCCCAATAGGGGAATTGCTGGGTCCTCTCTAGAACTAGGTCAATCTCTAGTTCTTTCAGAAATCGCCACACTGTCTTCCAAAGAGCATATGGATAATCTTTTTACTACATTCCCTCCATGCCTGAAAGGAAAACACTGGGAAGCAAAGAGTCTAGTCTCAGCCTACCCACTAACTAGCTGTGTGGCCTTGGGCAGGATACTTAAGCTCTCAGTGCCTTCGCCTCTCAGTTTCTTTCTCCTCACAATAGTGATTCAAAATAGCATCTACCTCATTGGATAATCAAGGAGGTTAAATGAGATAATACATGTAAAGTACTTCGCTTAGGACCTGGGATATAGTGAGCACCCAAGGAATGCTTGCCACTCTTGCTATGTGAACCCCTGGGAACCGTAGAAGAAAGGGAGCATTCCAGCAAAATACCGAACAGAATGTCATTCCTGGTAAGAGACTGCTGATCAGCTTTCTCTCTCAGCCTTCCTCTATTCTGCGTGGAATCGCAAGGAGACACATTTCTCAGGTTTCTCTGCTGGATGGGTTCCATGGGGTTTGGGTCAGTGGGAGGTTGTATCAGTCAGGGTCATCACCAATAAAGGATAGGTAAGTAGTAGGTAGATAGATACATAGAGAGCTTCATTACAAGGAATTGGTTCATGTGATTGTAGGGGCTGCCAAGTCCAAAATTTGTAAGCAGGCTGGCAGGGCTGCAAACTCAGGCAGGAGTTAATGCTGCAGTCTTGAAGCCAGATATCTTCTCTGAGAAACTGCTTTAGTTCTCAAGGCCTTCAACTGATTGGATGAGGCCCACCCATACTACTGAGGGTAATCTACTTTCTTTAAAGTCAGTCCCTTGTAGTCACTGTCTAGAAAATATTCACAGCAACACCTCGATTGGTGTTTGATTAGACAACTAAATACTATGGTCTAACCATGTTGACTCATAAAACTAACCATCAGAGAGACACGACCAGAATCCAGAGGGGAGAGGGGAGAGGCCAGACTAGCCCTCCCATCTCGGCATTCAGAATGGTGATGTATCTTCTGGGCAGCCTTCCCCCTGGATCCAGTCTCACTGAGCTTAGCGGCAGCCGGTGGGTGGAGCCTCCTTTCAATGGCCTGGGTTCCGGTGCACACCCCCTGTCTCTGCCTTCTCCAGCCCTAGGGTGACAGCGCCTTTGTCTCTTGCTTCCTTGCCCCTATTTGGTTCTCTCAGCACTTCTGTCTCTATGTCACTAATTCCCTGAGTATAGGACCTAGCATGGGTTCTACCTGACTACATCAGACTTTTAAAAGTCAGACTTGTCTTTGCCCAGTTGCCCTCAAATTGCCCCTCGGGCCTTCCAACCATGCAGATGAGTTCTGGAGATGAATTTAGAGAAGTGAAGGAGACCAATCAATGCGAGCGAGAAATTGTCCCCTGTCCGCCCTCAGAGCTGCTTAGTCAGACCGACGCTGGATGGGCAGGGAGGATGAAAGTCATGGTGTCCACCTCCTAAAGGCAGATAATCGCCTCCCCCCACCCCAATCCTGGGGGGCTTCATTTGTTTGGTGGCATCAGCTTCTACAAAGTCATCACCAAATCCCTGAAGCCCAGCACCCAGTGTGCACAGCCCCTCCTCTCCCAAATCCAGGGCTGTTCTGGAAAAGTCCTCTGAGTAGAAGAGGCATAAGGAGTGAGCAGTGCCGGTAGACTCAGGCCTCACGTCTCCCAGTGTTTTGCACGAGAAGCATCTGAGAGATGAGAGGAGAAGGCAGAGCTTTCACAGTGTCGAGGCTGGGGAGAGGGGAGACCTTGGGGCTGGACAGTGAGCAAAAATTTCAGGAACTGAGGCACCAGCCTCCCCTTACCTCCCGTTCTCTTTCCCTGCTTAAGTTTTCCATTCTGTACGTGTTGAGTATTTATTGGCTCATCTTCCTGCTCAGGACTATAAGCCTCATGAAGACAGGCGGTTTTGTCTCTTTGCTCACCTTGTCTTTTCTGGAGCAACTCACAGTGCCTGACTCGGAGTAGTCGCTCATTGGATGTCAAGCGGAGAGACATGCCTTGGCCTTTTCAACTCAGAGGCCGTGCTTTTGGGAGCTGCCTCCTCCATCAACTCTGAGCAGAGATGCTCACTGAGTCTAGGGCATGGCTGTTCTTCCAGGGTTTCCCCTTCCTGCAGCTGCTCAGAGCGATCTCTGCGGCAACCCCGATTCTATACTAGGCAGGGGCAGAGGTGGCGAGAAGGGCGAGGAAGAAAAGTTGTTTCTATTGCAGGAAACACACAAGTCAGAGACTGAAAGTCAGAGGGGACTGCAGACAACAGGCTCATTAATTAGAGCCGACAGGCTGTCTGACAGCAGATATCACTCCCCTCTCCCCAGCTTCGACACTATTTAAGCTCTGTTCCCTTTCTTCTCTCATCTCTCAGGCACTCTCCCTCCTCCAGAGTTAGCGAATCACAGAAGTGGAGGGGAGGAAGGAAGCCAATGGGGCAGCCCACCCTTCCAGCCCCTGGCTTAGACCCCAGCAGCCATTGCTTGAAGCTGTGGCCCGTATGAACCCCAGAGCACAGAGATTCAGTAGGTACGATTCCAGCAGACATAGGGACTGCAGTCGCTCCCCTGGCACTAGCTAAACTGAGTCATCTTTTCGCTTCTGGAACCCAGCACACTTCTGGTCTAGCTGGGTGATCTTGGAGCTTGAGCAAGTAACTTTTGTGCCTCAGTTGTTGGTCTTGGAAAATGGAGATGAAGATGAATGGTAATGCATGTAACATGCTTAGAGATGGCATGCAGTAAACTTCGGGAAATATTAGCTATCATTACCAACAGCCAAATCCTTCTCTTAGGGAGATAAGGAAGCCAAAGAGGATTCCTCCCTCTTTCTACCCCCAACGGCCTCCAGAACAGAGAGAACCTTACCGATCAGAGAGGGATGCCATGGCCTACGTATACCCAGGAGGTGGGGTTTAGGAATCTTCTTTCCAAACCTCAAGTATTTGGATTTGTAAGTATATGTCTGTGTCCCTGAGGTGTTGCTAATGCCAGACCGAGACCCTTGTGGACGGGGACTACCAAGTGTTCTTCTTTGTGTCTTCACACACGGCAACCTGCATGCAGTAGGGACTCAGCAAATGTGACAGAGGGAATAAGCTGAGGATGGTCTCAGAAGAGACAGAGGTAAAAAAACCAAAAAGACTGAGAGTGAATCAGCGGTCTTTGAGATTTGTCCCCAGTCTAGGGAGTTAGCTTCCTGATACTTATGGACCTACAGCTGCTCAGGCTGAAGAGAACCAAGGGCTGTGCGTTCTCAAACAATAGGCATTTTACTTTCCGTTATTCCCCATTGTTCGGTTATGAAGGAAGTAGGGGAAAAAAAGAGAAAGACAACGGCTTCATGGGACATGATTTTAAGATGCTGAAAAATGAGCCTGCAGGCCATTACTAAATTAAAAACAAGATTCAAGCGATACCCCAGCACTTATCAGGCATTTGGTTGTACATTAGCGGAACAGAAAGCATTAAAGCATTGCTATCAAAGGTGAGATGGAGTTTGGGAAAAACTGTATCTCGACTCAGGATTCGTCGAGTGGGAAAAATGATACACCTTGTTATGGGCAGAGCAGGCCCGTGGCCAGATGGTGAAGTCAACGTGGAGCATCTCAGGGGCTCCTGGCCTTCCTCTGCCCCTCGTGGGTGGTCCCATCTGTTTGGTCAGCTGGGGCTCTCATGCTGAGTGAACTTCCTATCATGGGGCTGCAGTTGGACAGTTAACTGTGCCCCAGATCTCTCTTCAACATCCTCCACCCAACCTGATAAAAAATTTTGCCCCCTAAATTTCATCTTCATCTGGAACCTCAGAAGGTGGCCTTATTGGGAAACAAGGTCTTTGCACATACAATTAGTTAAAGGATCTCAAGAAGAAATCATCCTAGAGTTAGGATGAGCCCTATATCCGGTCACTGGTGTTCTCGTTAGAAGGGGAGAGACACACAGAGGCACTTAGGGAAGCAGGCCATGGAAACAGAGGAAGGCAGAGAGAGGCGTGAGAGGCAGAGAGTAACCACAAGCCAAGGAATGCCTAACAACCACCAGAAGCCGGAAGAGGCAAGAAAGAATTCTTTCTGAGAGCTTTCAGAGGGAGTGTGGCCCTGCTGATACCTTGACTTCAGACTTGTAGCCTCCAGAGCTGTGAGAGAGGATAAAGTCCTATTGTTCTAAGCCACCGAATTTGTGGTCCTGTGTATGGCAGCCCTGAGGGACTAATACTATATAGCCATGAGAAGCTAGTGACTGAAAATGGGTAACTCTGTTACCCATTTAACACTGTAAATCTAATTAATTGAAGAACGGATGCCTTAAACCCAAAGGAATGGATCTCAGCTGGTAGTTTCCAGCATTCTGGAGGGCCCGTTGGGTTCTTAGGGAGGGTTCTTTTCCAGGTTCAACGGAAATCACCCCATGAAAGTAGCCATTGTTCCTATTGATGTTACCTGTGCTGGGGGGTGTGAATTGCTTAGAAGTGAGAAAGTTAAGAGGATCGATGTTTTAGTTTCCCCAAAGTCATCGACTCGTGTTCGCTTCATTTCATTTCAAAATGGAACAATTTAGGAAATATTAGGAAATTGCCCTTTAGTACAATTAGTTATAAAAATAGGGAAGGCTGTCTGGCAAGAAATGTTCTCTTTGATCTGCAAATATTGACTGATCTATTGCAAAGCACTGCATTGAGAGGTAAGATACGAATACAAATGTGATCTAAAGCAGAAGGTGAACAACTCTACCAATGAAGTTAGTCTTGTAAAAAAAAATAATAACCCTGAATCTGACTAAAACTTTCGTTGTAACTACTAATTTACATGAACTGTAGAGAGGAGTAGACCATGTTAATGGACACCGTGGGGATGCAGTCACAATGCATTTTCAACTTTAGCTACATGGAAATCACCTTGGGTGGGGGCAGGGGCAAGCAGGACAATTCTGACTCACTAGGTGGGTCCTGAGATTTTGCATTTCTAACAAGATTCCATGTGATTAAGACCATACTTTGGGAACCATTGCTATAGAAGACAGTTTTCTCTATAAAACAATAGTCAAAATTACAAGAAAAAAGAAATGGAGGAGGAATGTTTATATTTAAAAAGATGTAAGAGATCTATCAACCAACACAAACTGTACTGTGTGTGTGTGTGTGTGTGAGAGAGAGAGAGAGAGAGAGAGAGAGAGAGAGAGAGAGACAATCAGAGAAATTTGAACACTGAATGGATGTTCTATAATCTTAAAGAAATGTTGTTGGCTGGGCTTGGTGACTCAGCTTGTAATCTCAGCACTTTGGGAGGCTGAGGTGAGTGGAGTGCCTGAGCCTGCAGGTTCGAGACCCGCCCGGGGACCTTGGTGAGACCTTGTCTCTATAATAAATCAAAAAAATTAGCTGGGCATGGTAGTGTGAACCTGTAGTTCTGGCTACTTGGAAGGCTGAGGCAGAAGGATCACCGGAACCCAGGAGTTCAATGCTGGGGTGGCTGTGAGCACGACACTGCACTCCAGCCTGGGCAATGGAGTGAGACTCAAACTCAAAAAAAAAAAATTAATACTGTCAATACTTTAGATGTGATAATGTTTATTTTTTAAGAGAATCCTTATTTTTTAAAGCTGTGCATGGTAATATTTGTGGATAAAATAATAAGATGTCTGAGGTTTCCTTAAAAACTCAGGGAGTAGGAAAGCAGGGAGTATAGGTGAGAAATAGCTGGTCATGAGTTGATCATTACTGAAACTAGGTAATAGGTGCATAGGAACGTGTGACATGAACTACATTTGTATATATTTGAAATTTTGCATAATAAAAGGTTAAGAACAAATAAATCAAGCAGAGAGCCATCTTTAGATTCACCTAAACTTTATGCAGGGCCCACTGTATGTGGCATTTTCACATGAATTTCTTTTAACTCTTACAACACAATAGGCCTTTTTAACGGTGGTTCAGATAGACTGACTGACTTGCCCATTGCCCATGCTGCTAGTAAGTGGCAGAGTCTGGAACCCATGTTCAGACCTCCTGATTCAACACATAGTGTTCATTCCATTGTGTCAGTTGTCATCGTATTGAAGGAGGCAGAAGAATCCCCCTGAAAGCTTATTTAAAATGCAGATTCCAGGGCCCTGCCCTCAAAGTTTCTCTGATCAAGAGGATTTGGGCAAGGCTCAAAAAATTGTAGGTTTTTTTCTCTTTTTTTCCTCCCCCCCGTCCAGATTGTTACTACTCTTCACCAATGCCTATGGGCAAGGGGTTTCCATGTTATACCCAAACATATAGGATAATCCCCATATGGTGGCAAAGCTGCTCACTTTTATACCTGCCTCAAATTTGGAGAATTGCTGTGCTAACAAGGCTTAAAGTGGGAAAAGTGGAGAATAAGAGCTTCCCCAGGGAGAAACGCCACTGATGCCTTCTTGTTCATACCCAGTGTGGTAGCCAGAATTCTACAATGGTTCATGATTTCTAATTCCTAGTGTTCACACCTGGTATGACTTTCTCATTTGAGTGTGGGCAGAGCACTTGACTTGCTTCTGGACAATAGAATATGGACAAATTCGTAGTTTTAATACATATCCCAGGTGACTATAATGCAGGCGATTTGGAGACTGCACTTTAGAAACAGTCTTGGGGCTTCAAGTCAACCGGAATGAAGAATGTTAGAGTGCCCAGGTTCTCAGAAAAGACATCTAGATTCAGAAGCCCAACGTCCCAAGAGATAATTCAACCCATTCTTGAATCTTCTATAGGCATTGGGGTAATGAGTCCTATTTTGGCTGGATTTCCGGCCCTTCCATAGGGACTAAATGACTGAAGTTGTATTCTGTGAAAGAAATAGGGTTTGAATCACCTGGAACACTCTCTTCAAGGGCATAGAGCTGAATGGCACGACTAACTCTAAAATAAGCACCCTGCACCACGCTTGTCATAAAGGAGGTGCTTCCCAAAGCTGTGAATATCAGCTGTTTTCCTCTTTGCCAAATCAAGGAAAGAGTTCTTCTCTAATTCTAATCTTGTCCTCTGATGTCTGCCAAAGCTGTATTGAACATTAAAGTTCTGGATATTCTCTTGGAAATGCTAATAGAGCAGCTGGCGGGGCAAGTGCATTTGGGGAGGATGCCGTGAATTTTCTTTTGAAACTTGAGGAGGCGAAGATAACTTCTCTTCTGATACCATATCTCCTACTGAAGAAGGCTCGGACCTAGTCTCATTCTTGCTTATGAGTGGAGTTTACAAGGCAGATTATGCCTTTTATTGATTCTTTTAACTTTAAAAAATTTTTATTATACCTTTTATTTTTATTGGTTTATCACCTTGGCCATATATTCACATCAACTAGGAAAGGTAAAAAAATCTCTGAATTCATAGGACCCTCCAGACCAATCCTATCAGAATAACTGTAAGTGAAGCTAGGCGTCTGTGTTTATTTTAGAACTTCCCGTGTGATATCCAGCGCAGCTAAGGTTAACATAGCCTTTCTCTTTGAGATCTTGTTTTTACACAGTTGGTGCTTGAGCTCCAGGGACTAGATGGCCCTCTTCTCCTGTGTCTTCCTCAACATCCAGAACCAATGGATGTTGTCCTCAACAAATAACTTCCTTTATTCAAAAAGGATTCATGGGACATATCTATTGTGTATCCAGATGTGAGGAATATGAGGTTGTTCGTTATACATAGCGTGGCTGGGCAGAAACTTGCAGTGAAGTTGGGGGGATAAGATACACCACATAAAAGTTAAAATAGTAATGGAAGAATTAAATGACAACTCAAGGTATTTTGCTGTAGTCACTTATCATATGTATACCTACTGATGAGTTTCAGAAGAAAGAGCGGTCTTTGGGATGATCCTAGGAGGCTTTACTTTCTAGGTGAGTCTTGAAGATACAGAAGGTTTGAGCAGCGAAAGGAAAACTAAGGTGGAGAAAAAAGACTTTGAGATGAATCCCCCAGATCGGCAGAGAGACTTACACTCAAGTCTCCATGCCAAGCTTCGTGGTGTCAAGTTCTTCTTACCCTCTGGAACATGCTGGCATTTTAGGGTGTCTAATTTCTACTTCCTCATTGAGCATCCAGGGGGATCTATTGGAAAAAGAACTAGGTGAGGACAAGCAAGTCTCTAGCCTCTCTGGTCCTTGGTCTCTGTGAAATGAGAGAAACTAAGAGAACTTTAAGGTTCTCTTTCCATCTGTAATTCTGTAACGAGGTCCCAGGACCATGAAACATGTATTTTACTTTGAAAATAAACTTTATCAAGTTATAACTTATGTGCAGTAAAATTCACTTAAGTGTACATTTTCATGAGTTTTGACAAATTTAATTTGTATACTCATGTTATCACATCACAATCAAGGTAGAGAACATTGTCAGCACCTCCAGAGCCACCTCTATGCCTTTTACCAGTTAAAAGCCACTTCTCTCTAATCCAGCCCCAGGTAATCACTGGTTCACTTTCTGTCTTTTCTAGAGTTTAATAGATGTAATCACATATTCTTTGGCATCTGGCTTTTTTCACTCAACATAATGTTTTGAAATCCATCCATCAGCATGTATTAGTAGTCTGTTCCTTTTTAATGCTGAAGAGTATTCCACTGAATGGATATACCACAGTCTGTTTATTCATTCATCTGTTCATGGATGTTTAGGTTGCTCCCAGTTTGGGGCTATTATTGGTAAAGCCGTCATGAATGTTCACATGTAATCTATATGTGAATATATATTTTCGTTTCTTCTGAGCAAATACCTAAAAATAGAATTGTTTGTATGGTTGTATGCTAAGTATATATCTAATGTTATAAGAAATTGCCAAAATGTTTTCCAAAGTGACTGTATGATTTTGCATTCCCACCATTAATATATGCATGTTTCATTGGCTCTACATAATTGTCAACATCTGGTATTGTCAGTCTTTTTAATTTTAGCCATAGGGGTTTCATTTTGGTCTTATATTTTAGTTCACACTTCCACAGAGGGGCCCTTAGAACATTTCAGTAGGACCCTCTCATTATACTGCTTAATTCAGGGTTGGTTTAACCTTGTAAAGTGTGGCTGTCTCAGTGTTCTTTTAGGTCCAGAGACACTGGTCAGTTTCACCAGCAGTTGAAAGCAGGGTGAACCTGATGAATTGACTCCATCTTCACCACACATCAATGGGTTGAGCTTTAAGTTCCTCTACAGTCTGATTTCACAGTCCTAATACCCCAGCTAATTCCCCCCAGGCTCTTTGGAGGGGCTGCTGGCACATTTTTGATGAAAAGAGGCGGCCTTTGGGTACCAGGATGTTTCTGTTCCCACTCATATCAACCTCTTCATCTTATGACATATTTTAATGAAGAAGGATGAGGAGAGAAAATGAGTGCCAGACATATCTGAAATGGGTCTGAACAGCAATTACATTCTGCAGTGGAATTACAGAAATGCTCCATTCAACATGCTTCGGAAAGGGCTGACAGGAGAGAACTGTGTGTTCCTGAAAGCATGACTAAAGGAGCAGTTTAAGGTTCTAGCGTCACGCAATTCCAAAAATACCTGAAGAAAACCAAAGCTTAACGCTCCCCTTCCCTTTTTCAAATGAAAAAAAATATGAACTGAAGCTCAGTGAAGAGTGTGAACGTTCAGACCTGCCTTGTAATGAATTCCTTCCACACTGGATCCCAAAACAGTAAGGAAAGATGGCAGGACTCATCCAATCTCCTCAGCCTTTAATTGAGTAAATGTCAGTCAGATACCACCCCAGAATCCAGAGACTGTAGCTTCACTTGGGCAGCTCTCTGCTTCTCAGCCAGACCACAGTTTGTCTACAACTAAAAGCAAAGAGCTAGAGGCGAGTATGTCTTGTATCTCTGATCTTGAAGGTGACCACCAGGAGGACAGAACTGTTGACACTCTCAGGGAGACCTGGTGCATCCACTCCCAGAGGTCCAGATGCTGACCCTGCGAAGGTATGGCCTCTGCCTTAAAAGTCCAAGACTTCCTCTGTCCTCCTCAAGGGGGTGGTGGGCATATCAACCTTATGCGTGGGCAGCAGAGGTCGATTTAAAGTGTCCACTGGCTGTTGCCCTTCTCCCCCGGCGCAGTCGTCTTATCCCTGCCCTGAAACTTTTTGTAGCCAAAACTTCCCCTGATACTCAGAATGCTCAGAGGGGTTTTCTAACCAGTTTTCAGGACCTGGGCTTCTTAGAAATGACCTGGAAATGTCTTATCCCCCCAACAAATTCCCTTAGAACTCTATAAAATTTATAAGGTCTGTGCCTTGAACAAAAGACCGAAACGGACATTTTTAAGGACCCATCCAGAATCAGAGTTTCTGGGTTAGAGTTGTATGACTTTTGTATTAGTCAGGATTCTCCAGAGAACCAGGACTAGTAATATATATCCAATGAAAGGAATTAGCTTATACGATCGTGGCTGAGAAGTCCCTAGATCTGTAGCCCAAAGACCCAAGAACCAGAAGAGGAGAGGCTGTGAAGTCCAGTGACAGTCTAAAGGCAGGAGAAGACTGATATCTGTTCTCTAAGACGGTCAGGCAGAAAACAAAGTCTTTCTTGCTTAGCCTTTTGTTCTATTCAGGCCTTCAGTACGTTGGATGAGCACCACCCCCACTGGGGAGGGCAACTTGATTTACTCACTCTACTGATGCCATTGTTGATCTCATCCAGAAACACCCAGAATAAAGGTTAACCGGTCAAGTTGACACATCAAATTAACTCATACAACCTCAATCAAAGTTACTTTACCACTCTGTGCCTCAGTTTTCTCTTCTGTAAAGTAGGCATGATTACAGCCCCTTCCTCACCTTGTTGGTGAGAAGTTTAAGAGAGACCAAACATACAAAATACTCAGTAGAAGGCATGGGTATAGTAGATGTCCAATTCCTGGGTAAGAGAGAAGTAGAAAGAAGCAAGAAGGAACTGGAGAAGGGTCTTCTGAGCTAACTTATCTCTAACTTCACTATTTCTCCATCCTTGACTCGGTGCTCCTTTTCTCCTTATTTTTCTCTCTTTTTGTATAGCTCCGATACATTAAAAAAGGTTCCATTTCTCCTACATGACAGTTGCTTTCCTCCACTTTTTCAGCAGCCTCTCTTTCATTGAGAATCCAACTATTCCATTCAGATTTTTGTCTCACAGTTGCCCAGGTTAGGGTGCAGTAGCATGATCACGGCTCACTGCAGCCTTGACTTCCTGGGCTCAAGCAAACCTTCTGCCCCAGCCTCTTGAGTGGCTAGGACTACAGGCATGCACCAGCCATGCTTGATTAATTTTTTGACTTTTTTGTAGAGACACAGTCTTGCTGTGTTGCCTAGGCTGGCCTCAAACTCCTGGGCTCAAGCAATCCTCCCACCTCAGCCTCCCAAAATGGTTGGATTACAGGCGTGAGCCAGTGCACCCAGCCTCCACTCAGAATTTCGAATCAAGGCCAAGGCAGAGAGAAGGCTGGGCATATAATGCGGACAGGGTTATCCACAATCCCAATATTTGATATTATGGAAGCAGAGTGGCTGACTCTTAAACCCTCCGATTGCTGTTGACGAAGCACAGGACGTCCAAAGACATTTTCCCCATGCTGACCTAGCACCCCATGCTTCTAAGCTTACCCAAAGGACCGCGTGGCATAAAGTATCGCCGTGGAGACAGTTATGCAGTAATATGACAAGCCAGGGACTATGCCTTACCGTGCAAGATAAGGAGACAAGTGAAGGCGGGGGCGGAAATGGTTTATGTGAAGGAAGTCTCCCTCTTGCACAAAAATATCTAAAAACTATTAATTTGGGGCAAGAGCAAGGAAGAAATACATGAAAGGAAAATTGATTTCTATTTAAATGGTATGTTTTCATCACCTTTCTTCAGAGCCTAAGCATTCATCTTTGAGTACCTGTGCTAATTGATTTCGAATGCAATTCAACACAATCGCTGTAGAATAATAAATCTCAGTGCAAAGAGAATAAAGGAGGGAACTTGAACCAAACAGGAAGAGATGTCACCTGTGGCATCCAAAAGGTGTGTCTCTGTCATCCTGGGTTGAGCTTGGGAACAGTACCCTGATGGGAGGTGGGATAGTCCAGGCAGCAGGAACTGCTTGTTTGTGTAATGAGTCATCGCTTGAAACTGAACTCCTCTCACTGATCCAGGGAGTGTCAACTTCTAGGCCACTGCCTGGGACTCAGGTGGCCTGTCCCCAGGTGTGCTGTGGCCTTCTTTGGAAGAGGAAGGCACTCTTGTGGCTCCTGTTCCATCCTCCCTTGCTGTATCTGTTGCCTTCATTCCCAGCCCACCCTCCTCCGACCCCCCACAGGTCTGGTCTTCCTGGCAAGCTTCTTTCTTATGACTCCCTTCGAATTCTTGAACTTGGTACCCATTTCTCCTCAGTGGGCTGTCACTTTTGGAAGATACGTGGCTGGGCTGGTCCCTGGGAGATATGACAGCACGAGGTTAGAGACCCAGGACACTACCAGTGATGGAGGAATAAACCTCAAAATGATGACAGTCCAGCCTCCATGGCTGCCCACAGGACACAAGTGACCCCCCTGGGTACCTGATCGCCTGTGGTAGAGCCTTGCCACTGCTCATCTCTGGCAGAGATGAGGGCTGAGGGTGTGGCATGAGGCCATGATCACAAGATGGGACAGAAAGGGAATCAATGAGTGCTCTTATTTGGTGGCCAAGTGGCCGCTTGAATGTACCTTTCTTGAGCATGCATATCGCAGATAAGAGAGAGAACCACAGCTCTGTCAAAATGCCCTGTGCAAAGATGCTGAACAATCACAAAAAGGGATGGGCCCACTCCTGAAAATAAGTCACGGAAGCGAGGCCCGATCTCCGAGCGTTGAGTCAGCAGGGGCTTAACACAGAAGACAGGAGCAGATGGTGCGGCAAGTGTGCAGGAGACTGAGAAGGCTGAAGTGTGAAGCGGCAGTGTCCTGGTGGGTCATCCAGCTGCCAGCTGCTGTGTTTGCCCAGGGCCTAATCCCATCCGCACCAGCTTCAAATCTTAACACCTACCACTCAGCATCCCGGGACCTCTGCTGCGGCAGGGCTGGTCCTGAGCAGAACTGAACTGTCTCTGAGTGTTTACCTCTAAATGATGGAGCTCGGGAGTTTATTTCTGAGAGTGCACAGTGCTGTCCAAGATGGATCTTCTTAACCCAGAAACAACATTTATATAAGACCCAAATACAAAGCCATTGCAGTCAGTTTGAGCACAAAGGCAGTTAAGCCAAATTTCCGACGTACAGACACGTCATCCCAAGACAAGATGAATTATTAACGAACTTGGTGGCTTATGTTTTGTGTAGATATTTTATTCTTTATGATAAGTCCTTCGATTGCTGTGCAAGCATATTTAAATGTAAAATAATTATTTCGGGAAGGGAGGGGCATCCCTCATCAACAAGGTACCTGCATAATCAACGTTTGTATACCTGACCCTGAATTGTACCCCACATCTTTATAATTAAAAAATAAAATAAATAAATAAAATAATTATTTCTTTTTTATACAGCAAGAAATGAGCTAAGTGTTGTGTTTTACTGCTCTCCCCATTGCTATCTCATTCATTCATTCATTCATTCATTCACAGTCTCTTCATGGAGTTCACTGCTTGGTGGGGGCAAGGGAAACATTAAGCAGATAAGCATTTCTTTCTGTGTTTTGGGGGTACGATAAGGGATAATTAAAGCAACAAGGCCTGACCCCTGGCGAAGCCGAGTCACGCTGGCATTCTCTCCAGCTTGCCAAGATATGGTCTCTGTTCCCGTCCATCTCCCCACCTGCCAGCCGCCCAGGTGGCCTATTGATTTCTGACATGCCGTGATGTAAAATGACACGTCGTGATCTCATTCGGGAAAATGCTGACAAAGGTAAAAGAAAACCCTTCCTAGCTCATGCTGAGAGTTCCTTCTCTCACACCCAGCGTCCACTGAAGCCAGATCCTGAATTATATCGGCAGCCAGGAGGATGCGGCAGCAAAGGCACCCCATGGAGGGAGGAAGAAAAAATATCTCTCGGACCCATTGATCTCCTCTGCGAGCAATTTACTTGTCGGGAGGTGGAGACGCTTCAGGAGCAGTGCTCAGGGCTGCTCTTTAGTTCACTTCCGAGGGGTGGGGACATCCGTAAGTAGATCTGCAACTTGCCAAGGCCATATCCCCGCTGACAGACCCTTGCTCCAAAACAGAGAAAAAGGAGGCAGGAAATAATTTGGAATAGGAAAAAAAGAGCATTAACAAGCCAGACTTAAAAACATCCATGAAATGATTGAGGGGGTTAGGATTCACGTGGGCCTCCTTTCTGAGAGCTATGGGGAAGCTGGGACTGGGCCAACTAGCCCTCCAGTCTGATAAACAATGACTCATCTTTCTCCTAGCAAGGACCAGCCGGCACCAAGGGAATGTCTGAGGGCCTTTCCTCTGTACTGGGCAAAGTGCAGCTTCTCTTCATGAAGAAAATCAACCTCCTTCCTGCCGAGAGCAACTTCTGTTCGCTCATTCTTTTGCTCCAGGGTCTGTACTGTAAGGGGCGTCTGGAACTCTGAGCCTGATTTTGTTATGCCTTACAGAGTGACTATCCTTCTAATGGGAAAATCCTGCATCTTGGTAGATGGCATTCCATCATAGACTAAAGCCAGGAGGGAATTTGCAGTTTTTCCTTAATTACCTGAGGGCAGAGAGGAACTTGGACCAGAAGTCACTGTTCAACCGAGGCATCTGGGAGTGGTCAAACTGGACCTCCCAGAGAGAAAGAGAAGACTTGGTTTTTGTTTTTGTTTTTGTTTGTATGGTTTTGTTTTTGTTTAATGTTTGTATGGTTTTGATTTTTGTTTTTTTGTTTGTTTGTTTGCTTGAGTCACGGTCTCACTCTGTCACCCAGGGTGGAGTGCAGCGGCACAATCAGGGCTCACTGCAGCCTCAAACTTCTGGGCTCAGGTGATCCTCCTGTCTCAGCCACCCAAGTAGTTGGGACTACAGGCATGTGCCACCACACCTGGCTAATTTTTTTTTTTTTTTATAGAGATGAGGTCTCACTATGTTGTCTGAGCTGGTCTTACACTCCTGGACTCAAACAATCCTCCCGCCTCGGCTTCCCAAAGGGCTGGGATTACAGATGTGAGCCACCGTGTGCAGCCTGACCTTGCTCTTTGAATACCCCTCCCTAGTCTGGGTGCTGTCCCCTCCTTGCCCCTCCCTGGCCTTACAAAGGCCCTTGCAAATATTCCCAGCCTCTTCCTGTGATTTTCACCCCACCTATCCTGCAGCCTGATCTTAAATTTCCTACTTGTCCCCTGCCAGGCAACTGTCCAAGGAGAAATCAGCATTTTCACTGCAATCCAAGCCTTGAGTTGAAGGGAGGAATCACCAACCAAGGGAGGTAGGAATGGGATTCCAGCAAATGAGAAGACAGTTTTGGATACTTGGGCTTTCTGGTAGTGCTGATTATGGGCGTGCAACTGGCCGGAAGGCCAGACATCACTGTAGTTTAAACCTGCTGAGCCCCGACTTCTTGTCCCCCGTGTGGCAAGATAAGAGGGAAGGTGCCTGGAGTCAATGGCTAAGCAACTCCAGAATGGTGATAGTTCACTGCAGGAGGCCCCTCCTGGGTGTCCAGAGCTTACTGTGGGTTTAGGAGACCCCATGCTGACTCTCCTCAGCAGGTAAAACTGTAAATATTCGTACACATATCTCCTGCTCAGGCTCTCGGTAAGTAGAGGGGGTTAGCAGTGGGTAGAAGGGCAGGGGATCTGGCTGAAAGCTCCTGTAGAGCCCAGGTAAGATGCTCATGGGAAAATCAGTGGGAACGGACACGAGCAGGGCCATGGAAAAGCGACAGAGAAGGACGGTCGAGGTTCTCATTGAGACTGAAATCGGGAATTCAAAGAACGGGGATCTGGAGTAAGAGAAAGTCTCTCCACTGCAAGACCAGGTGCCGAGGTGCCATGTGTCTGTGCCATGCCAGGCACAAAGGGGTCACACAGATGCTGAGCTCCTTGTCGTTGGGTGACGGGTCTTGTTCGCTCTTTGTGTACCCAGCACCTGGCAGACAATAGGTGCTGAAAGTGGGTTTTTTTAGGTGCCTTCATGAATGAATGCATTAAGATGAATTTAAGACAGCGTCTCCAACTTCAAAGTTCCTACAGTCTTATTGTAAGACAAGATTATCCTACATCAAACAATTAAAGAACGGCACAAGATAGAACATAATTAAGTTCTAAATCGTCTAGTTTAGGTTATAAGTGCTGGAGTTTCAGAGAAGGAGAAGATCAATGTGGACTGGAGGAGTTAAGGATGGCTTAAATATAATTCCCTGACATTACAGTACCGTGGAAACAACAGCACGGGGCTTAAAACTGAAGAGATGAAAGCTAACGCATAGAGCCCTATTTACCCGGTATAGTGCAACAGACCACCAGGTTATTGGGGGACTGAATTAATAATACCTGCCTCAGGAGCTAATATTGTTCACATGGGCTTATTTCTATACGATTACTAATAGGCTTGGACACAATTGATTTTGATTGTCCTTCTTTGATTTTTTTTAATTGAGGTAAATTTCGCGTAACGTAAATTTCATCATCTCGAAGTATACAATCCAGTGACATTTAGGACATTTACAATGTCATGTAACTACCACATCTCATACCAAAGCTTTCTGGTACCAAAGCATTCTCATCAACTCCATGGAAAATCTCGTCCATTGTTCTCTTGAATGCACAATGCAATAGGATAGACTGAAAAAACCCTGGCGTGTGGGACCATATGTGCTCATCTGAGGTCTCCTGGTAGGCAGTCGCATTTGACCCTGGGCAAGTCACCAGTGATTTCTGGGCCTCAGTTCCATCATCTGTAAAATGGGAGAGTTGGAATAAGGTGAAGATGCCATCGAGCTTTATAATACTGAGATTATAAATACAGTAGGTTTATTGATTGGAAAGTGCAAAAAAACAACAGTGTGTGTGTGTGTGTGTGTGTGTTAAGGCGCAGAGATAGGAGAAGTCAGGAACTAGCTGAGGCTAAGATGAAGTCAGAATGAGGCACTGATAAAAGAAATAAAGCTGAGGGAGATAGGCTGGCTGTTCCCTTTTCAGTTCAATTGTATATGTTAGTGTTTAACTCCTTATTGAAGTCTGGTTGAACTCAGCAGTTGGAAAGACTTGTCCCAGAGTTATATTAAATGCTACCCATGAGCTGTGTTTGCATCCTGAAAAATTTTATATGTAATACCAAGGTCATTTATTCCTGCCCCCAATCTTGAGTTACGACTTCTCTTTACCAACTTCTTGCACATCTCATGGAAAGAGCATATTTTCAGATCTCCAAATAGCCTCAAACTTGTACATGGGCCTTATAGTCCCAAAACAAATGCAGAGAGTCTTACAACCAATAGAGCAAGGAAAGGAAAATTCTGTGCTAGGTCTACTGGGGTTAGAGGGAGTCTTCTGAAATTCATTTGCTATCTGGAAGTAGTCCCTTGCTGTGATGGTTAATTTTACACGTCAACTTGACTGGAAGAAGGGATGCCCAGATAGCTGGTCAACATTGTTTCTGGGTTTGTCCATGAGAGTGTTTTCAGAAGAGATTAACTATTGAATTGGTAGATTGAGTAAAGAAGAGTGTTCTCAACATTGTGGGTGAATGTCATCCAATCCGTTGCGGGCCTCAATAGGACAAAACCTTGGAGGAAGGGTGAATTTGTCCTCTTTAAGCAGAGACACCCATCTTCTTGTGCCGTCAGACACTGGTACCTCTGGTTCTTGAGCTTTCAGACTCAGGCCAGGACTTACACCATCATGCCCCCCCAATTTTCAGACCTTTAGACTCAGGCTGAATCATATCACCAGCTCCCCTGGTTGCCAGCTTGCAGACGGTGGACTGTAGGACTTCTCAACCTCCATAATTATGTGAGCCAATTCTTATAATAAGTCTTTTTATATAGATCTCTCTCTATATATCTTATTGGTTTTGTTTCTCTAGAAAACCCTAACTAATACCCTTGCCAAAATTTGAAGCTCAAAATGAGCTTAGGATGGGATTTTTTTCTATATGCTAGTTTGGGTAAAGACATAAAAGATATGTCTAAAATATTGGGCCCATGAGTCACCAGGTTATTGCAAGGATCCTCAAATCATTAGAGTAAAACGCACAATCAAAAGACAAAATAAATACACAATGTAGGTGGTTAATTGGGCAAATTTTGGTGCGAGCCTGGTTGTTTCTCTCTCTCTCTCTCTCTCTCTCCCTCTCTCTCTCTCCTTTCCTTTTCTGATAGCAGGATTTATTGAGAGGAAAGAAAAGCTCCCACAGCAGGAGGGAACGGGGGTTGCCCCTGGCTGGATTTCATTTGCAGTTTATGCACTTCATAGCTAGATGATTTAAGGCAACTTACTTAACCTCATTTGTGTTAGTCAACATAGGCTAAACTGTGTTGCAGTAACAACCACCAAATCTCAGTAGCATAAACAAACTAAAATAGTTTAATTTCTCACTCATTATCTCAGATTTTTGCTCTGATACTCAGCTGAGGAAGGAGTCCCTATCTGGGAAATTAACCTTGTGGCAGAATTTAAAAAGAAGATCGAATCTTGTAATGACTCAGGGTTTTTGCCCCTTGAAGTGGGTTACATCACTCCTGCTTGTAGTTTATTGGCCAAAGTGAGTTATACAGCAAAGCCAGGTATCAACAAGGTACAGAAGGGTAGCAAATACTTGAGAGCAAGACAATTTCCTGCAGAGGTATACTGTTTCTCCATCTGTAAAATGGGAATAATAACAGTATTTGCCTCAAGTTTGTAATAAATTTCAATGAGATCATATTTGTAAAGTGCCTGGCATGTAGTCAGTACTAAAAAGGTGTTAGTTATTATTACGATTTTGCCCACATATATCTATAAATAATTTTATTAAAGCATTTTTAATGAAAATAATGTAACAAAAATGGGAAATATATATAAACAAAGAGAAGAATTAAAATTACTTTTAACCTGACCATCCCAGCATAAACGACAGTATTTTGGAGTACATCTTTAAGACCTTACATACACGCTTGCATTACATACACAGATGTATTTTATAAAAATGAAGTAATTATTATACAAGTTATGCTATATTTTTTCATCTCACATCATATTGTAAACATATTCGTGATAATAAAAACACATTCGATTCATCACTTTAACTGGTTTTATGGTATCACATTTTTGGAAGTATGCACTGTTTTCCTTCAATAACACAATCCACTTACTATTGAGGATATTTGGATCTTTTTTAATACTGTATCCAAGAATTCAGCCTGGTTAATAATGATTCGATATTCACTTCCATCCATCTTTCCACATTTGTTTGTTTGGTCTTCTCCTCAGATTAAGCTCTGAGAGATGAAATTCCTGGGTATACACTTTTCCAAGGCTTTTGCTATGGATTGCCAAAATGCCCTCCAGGAATGTTCCAGTTTATAAATCTCACCAGCAGGGTAGCTCTCACTAAATTCGGTCTTTTTTTTTTTTTTTTTTTACATTTTCTCTTATTTTAAATCCAAGGGTGGCAAATGGTATTCAATTGCTACTTTAATTTCACTTTGTCACTAGTGAAGAAGAAGTTCTCATAGATTTATTGTCCATTTCTATTTGTTCTCTTGTGAGTACAACTATCTTCCGAAGGTACTTAGAAATATTGTGCTTTTCTTAAAAAGTCACTTAAAATGGTCACAAATATGAAATCATAGCCAGTAATTACTGTGAGTATTGTTAGATTAAATAATGACATTGTAGTTATGTAAGAAATTGTCCATATGCCTGTAGATTCCTGTTGCTGTGTGTAGGGGTGAAATGATCCAATACACGGATATACCAGAAAAGGAAACAAACAAAGAGATGAAGTAAATGCTGGTAATCATTGAGTCTGGATGCAAGGTATGTGGGAGTTCATTGTACTGGTCTCTCTCATTTAAAAAATATTGTACTAGAAAATAATAATGCAAAAAGGTGCAAACATCCTAAGTGAATGGGTTATCAAGCGAATGATCAAAAAATGAACTCAACTGTGTAACAGCAATCCAGGTCAAGAAATGGAATTCTACCAACACCTCAAAAGCCCCTTTTATGCCTCTTGACCAGCGATAACCACCTTAGCTCAGTTAAAAAAAAAAACTTTACATAAATGAAATTATACAATGTGCTTTTTGTTTCTGACTTCTCTTCCTCAACATCATGCCTGTAAGAGCCCTTCATGTGGTTGTTTTAGCTGTTGTTTATTCATTTTCATCATTCTATAGTATTCCATTGAAGGAATATACTCTAAAGAGTACTAATTCACTCACCCATTCTAATGATGACGGACATAGGGGTTTTTGGCGATTGACACCAATGCTGCTAAGAACAGTTTTGCATCTGTGCTTTGTGTATATGTGCATTCATGTCTGTTGGGTATGTATTCGTTTTCTTTTTTTTCCCTGTTTCCAGATTTTATTCCATTTTTTAATTTGCCCATCATTGAGTTCATATAGCATTCTCTTAATTAATGTAGCTTTATATAGTAAATCTTTTTTTATATATATATTTTTTATTTTAAAATTGTGGAGTACAATTCAGGGTTAGGTATGCAAATATTCATTGTGCAGATACCCTTGTTGATGAGGTGTGTCCCCCCTTCCCCAGGCAGATTCCTACTATTGCCAATCCCACCTCCCCACTCCCCCCACCTCCCCACAGTTTCCCACGACTGTCAGTCCTTATAGTACTATGATATTGTTCAAGGTCCACTTATTGTATTCGTTTTCTATGGCTGCATAACAAGGTACCACAAACTCAGCAGCTTAAATGACACCTGCTTATTATCTCCCAGTTGGGTGTATCGAAAGGCATGATATGACTGGATTCTCTGCGCAGGGTATCCCAAGGGTGAAATTGTCATTTTGAATGAGTTCTTGTCTGCAGTCTCTGGGGGAAATCTACTTCTCAGGTTACTCTTGTCATTGGCAGAATTCAATACACAAATGTCTATGAAATAAAACTTTTTACATTTTAGAATCTTCAGCATAGAACATGTTAGACAAAATTAAATATTCTACATAGAAATTACAATTTTTAAAATTTAAAAAAATTAATAAGTACTAATTTGAAATAACTTTTTAAAATTTCTGGTGCCTCTAAGCATTCCTTTGGCTCCTATAATATAGTTTTAAACTGTGAAAAATTCTGACACAGGAAGGAGCAGACATTAAAATTCTATTACTTCTAACCCCCCAAAATAAAAAGAATTCAATTCTTTGTGGTTCCAGGATTGAGGCCTCTGTTTCCTTGCTGGCCATCATCTAGGGCTGCTCTCAGCTCTGAGAGGCTTCCTCAATCCCGGCCACATGGACCTCTCCAACTTGAAGCCAGCCATGGTCAGTGGAATCCTCCTGACTCTCTGACTTCCCCTCTGCCACCATCAGAGAAAACTCTCTGCTCAGGTGATTGGATGAAGTTCACCTGGATAATCTCATTCTCAAGGTCAACTGATTAGTAACCTTAAATACATCCACAAAATCCCTTTTGCTGTGCAACATAACATGATCACAAGAATGGGGCTTGATTTCTCATCTTAGTCACAGTCCGAAGATTAGGGCAGGGAATCTTGGGGTGCCATTGTAGGATTCAGTCTACCATACAGTACATACCTTGGAATAGAATTGCTGTGGCATAAGGCACACCTGTTGATCAAAGATAGAAGATTATGTCAAAACTTTTTCCAAAATGGCTTATATCAATCTACACTCCAATCAGCAATATGTGAGTATTCTTATTTCTTCAGATCCCTGCCAATGTTTTAATGTCTTTAATTTTTGCTTTTCTGGTTAATGGAAAGTAGGTATCACGTTGTGGTTTTTTTGTTTTGTTTTGTTTTTTAAGATGTGGGGTACAATTCAGGGTTAGGTATACAAATGGTCATTATGCAGGAACAATTGTTGATGAGGTGTGCTCCCTCTCTCTTCCCTGGCAGTTTTCCATTATTGCCAATCCCTTTCTTATAGTATTATGATAATCATTCAAGGCCCACTTATGAGTGAGAACATGTGGTACTCAGTTCTTTGTTTCTGTGATAGATCACGAGTATCATAGACTCTAAGTTCATCCAAGTTGCTGCAAAGTTCCTAATTTTGTCCTTTATGGCTGCATAATATTCCATCGCGTATATGTACCACATTTTTTAAATCCAGTCCTCTTTTGATGAGCAGCATGATTGGTTCCATGTTTTTGCTATTGTGAATAATACTGTGATAAACGTGCATATGCAGGCGTGTTTTTCATAGAGTGATTTGAGTTTCTCTGGGTATATTCCCAGAAGGGGGATTACGGGGTTGTATGGAAGGCTGATTTTTTTGTGTATTTTAAAGATATGGGGTACAAGTCTGGACAGGTACATAAGTGGTCTATGCGCAGATGAAGTTTGGGCCTCCCAGTGGTCCTCACTGCTTCAAGATCAACTATCCGTATTTTTATTTGCATTTTTCTGATGGTTATTGAATTTGAGCATCTTTTTATCTGTTTATTGACCATTTTCATTCATCTTTTGTGAAGTATCTATTCACGTATCTTATCCATTGTATCATTGGGTTATCTGCCTTTTCTTTTTGTTTTGTGGGACTATAGTTATCTACTCTAGGTATGAGTCCTTTGTCATTTATAAGAGCTGCAAATATTTCAGCTGTGGCTTGTCTTGCCACTCTTAAAGATGGCTTTTCATAAGTGGAGTTTCTAAATTTTAAAGTAATCCAATTTATTAACCTTTTAGTTCACAGCTGATGGTCTTTGCTTTGATTAATAATTTGGTCTACTTGTCTATCCTTTTGCCAATTCACACTGTCTTAATTACTATAGCTTTGCAAGTCTTGATATCTAGCAATAAAATTTTTTATCTCATTTTTCTTCTTTAAGTCTATCTCATTTTTCTTCTTTAATAATCATCACTTAACCCCAAATTATGAAGTTATTTTTCTGGGTTGTCTTCTGGAAGTTTTTTTGTTTCATATTTAGGTCCGTGATCTATCTGGAATTGACCTATTTTGCTTAGTGTCAAGGTTTAGATTTTTCCCCCATATGGATAGCCTGCACCATTTACTTTAAAAACTAGTCCTTTCCTTCTGGTCTGCAGTGCCATCTGTAAAAAGTGTAGTGTCTTAAAATGTGTGAATTTGTTTCTTTTTTTTGAGTTGGAGTCTCACTCTGTCACCCAGACTGGAGTGCAGTGGCCGCTCCCGGCCACCGCAGCCTCGACCTGCTGGGCTCCGGCGATCCTTCTGCCTCAGCCTTCCAGGTAGCTGGAACTACAGGCTCGCGCTACCACGCTTGCCTGTTTTTTTGATTTTTTTTTTTGAGTTGGAGTCTCAGTCGCCCAGACTGGAGTGCAGGGGCCGCTCCCGGCCACTGCAGCCCCGACCCGCTGGGCTCCGGCGATCCTTCCGCCTCAACCTTTCTTTTTTTTTTGAGTTGGAGTCTCACTCAGTTGCCCAGACTGGAGTGCAGTGGCCGCTTCCGGCCACCGCAGCCTCGACCTGCTGGGCTCCAGCAATCCTTCCGCCTCAGCCTTCCAAGTAGCTGGAAATACAAGCATGCACTACCACGCCCGGCTAATTTTTTGATTTCTTGTAGAGATGAGGTCTCACCAAGTTGTCCAGGCGGGTCTCGAACCCGCAGGCTCAGGCAGTCTACTCAC
>CAUYQG010182298.1:0-27897 GCA_963574415.1 Tarsius wallacei
GCCCGGCTGATTTTTTGATTTATTGTAGAGATGAGGTCTTGCTTGCCCAGGCGGGTCTCGAACCCGCGGGCTCAGGCAATCCACTCACCTCAGCCTCCCAAAGGCGCGGGATTACAGGCTGAGCCACCGAGCCCGGCTTCCCTTTTTCTTATTTCCATTTCTAGTTTCATTTCCTTATCATTTTCCAACTGTATTTCTCATGTATTCACACACACACACACAAAAAGCAAAAACAAGTGAAAGGATATAAAATAGACTAAACAGCTTTGGAGAAGAACAAAGTTAGATGATTTACACTACCTGATTTCAAGACTTATAAAGCCACAGTAATCCCAATAATGTGATGATGGCATATAGACATGTAGATCAACGAAGAGAATAGAGAATTCAAAAGCAGTTCCATACATGGATGGTCAATTGATTTTCATCAAAGTTGCCAATGTAGTTTAGATGGTGGGAGAACATTTGGATAGCCATGTGTTAGAAAGAAAGGAAGGAAGAAAGGAAGGAAGGTAGGAATAAATAAATAAATAAATCTTATTTGAATTGTTTATTTTGATTATCTGTTTTCTGAGTGACACTTATTTACCGAGGGTCATAGCTATTGTTGGCCCACCAGAGACTATCCTAGAGCCTTGCTATTCAAAGTATAGACGGTAACCCTGAAGCACTGGCATCTTGTTAGAAATTCAGAATGTCAGGCCCCAACCCCAACTGTTATTTTAAGTTGAAAATTCCTGTCCTTTTGAGAATTGAGCATTTATATAAAAAAGAAAAACATTATTAATAATAGCTGGCCAGGCACAGTGGCTCACGCCTGTAATCCCAGTACGTTGGGAGGCAGACACGAGAGGATCGCCTGAGTCCAAGGGTTTGAGACCAGCCTGGGCAACTTTGCGAGACCTCGTCTCTACAGTAAATCAAAAAATTAGCTGGGCGTGGTAGTACACGCCTGTGGTTCCAGCTACTTGGAAGGCTGAGGTGGAAGGATCACCTGAGCCCAGCAGGTCGAGGCTGCAGTGGCCTTGAGTATGCCACTGACTCCAGCTGGGGCAACAAAGTGAGACTCTGACACACACACACACGAAAAAAAAAAATAATAATAATAATAGCTACCCTTATTGAGCACTTTCTAGTGCTGTATGATCTTAAACATTTTATGTACATTTTATATATAAGTATGATCTTAAACATTTTATGTGCATTATATTTAATTCTCCTATTAAATACAATATTATGTTATTATCCTCATTTTTTAAATACTAAGTAACTTGCGTGAGGTTTCACAACCAGAAAGTGAAAGAACTGATGGAGACCTTGTTAACCTGACTCCAGAACCCATGCTGTTAATCACTCCTGAGAGTCAGGAATTGTGCTAAACACCAGCATGCACATTATTTTATATGGCCCTCCAATAACTCTGGTGAGTTTCCTTTTTGCCTATGAGGAAGCTGAAACTTGGAGAGACTTGTCAGGGGCATAACTAAGACTTGAACACTTATCTGTGTTTCCATTGTACTATGTACATTTCAAGGTTCGAACCACCCAGCAGTTAGGGTGGTTTTATTTATTGTGAGCCTGTGTATAATTGAACTGTTCCAGACCAAAAAGCTGTTCCAATGCAGGAATACCAGTTATTACTACCTTCATGAATGACAATTTTCAGCAGGAATAGGGTAGTAAATTGAGATATTAGAGTAACTTTACAAGCCCAAGTATGGTTCTATGCCAGCAAATAATCACAGGGCTTGGGGGTCTTCTGGCCACACAGATGCTGACTATCAGGGAAGGTGTCAGATTTAGAGATGCTCCCCTTTGACCTTTTGAGTCACCCACTAAGAACTGAACCAGCCTCTTGAGTTTTACTCTGGCTGGTATCCTGGAATCATTGCTGAGTTTTTGCCCTTTTCTCCTAGTGCTGGACTCTTCCTTCCCATCGCTTCCTATTGAGAAAGATTAAATTTAGCCATATAAAACAGATATCTGAGAAAGAACATTTTGGCCAGTGGATGGCAAAATTTTTTTAAAACTTTTCTCACAAGTGGCCAGAGAGCTTGCCCTATGCTGCCAGGTGTGTTTTTCTTTGACTGAGGGACTACAATGAGCCAGACACAGCAGAGGCATAGAGCTGAGGCACTGCACAAGTAAGGAAATTGAGGCTTGAAAGATTGGTGGTGGTGGTTGAGTGGAGCAGTATAGGGAGGAACTGACAATAAATACCTTTTTAAGTAACTTGAGCTAAAGTAAAATATAGTTATGCCTACAGAAAGTCCTAAAGCAAAAACTGTATGGTCTTTATTCCTGTTTAGTGTACAATTATTTGTTTTTTGTTTTTTTGTGTTTTTTTTTTTTACTTTTAGCATCACTGTGGGGCTGGTCAGTTAGAACCCACAGGAAGTTAATTGAAAGAAAGCATAATGGAGAGACATGCCAGTACTTTTCTTTAGATGCATACTGTATAATGACATTCATGAAATAGAAAGCAAAAGTGATCTACTAAAGGAAGGCTCCATGTCACGTTTGTAGTAAACTGTTTCTGTCCCTTCAGTTTACTAAATTGTGCATTAGGAATAAAACTACAGCCATTTGAATATGTTCTTCCTTTTTCATTTTCCATATGTATCTGTGGTCTTCTAAGCTTTGGAATTTTAAAAAAAGGAATATTATGGATAACAAAAGTGAGACTTGGAATAGAAAATGCATTAAGGCTTGCTGTTGTGTTGTGTGTTAAGTAAAAAGAACAAAGATTCTGAGTTTTGATCCTGTCTCAACCATTCTTTTACGGCCTCGTATTAGTGTTATGGCCTCATATCAGCGTTATAACACAGAGTTCCCATACAAATACCACCTTCTGAGATAAAGAAAGGAAAATAAAAACTGAACTGGAATCAAAAGCTATTTGAATTTTCTTTTATGCCAGCCTCTGTCCACAAAAAGTATAGCCTTTGTGGTCAGAAGCACAAATCCATAATATAAGTATGTGTTAAAAGAGTCAGCACATACTTACAGGGGATGTGGAGTACTTGAGTCTCTACTCACAGTCTGTGTATAGCTCTTAACATAGGATAGGTACATTGGAGGATATGGTGTAAGTAGGGCCAGACAGGATTTAAGCCTCCATATTTTCTATGATTCTTCTATCTCTGACTTCTCAGGCACTCTCCTTGAGTACAAAATGTTGACATTTGGGAGAGAGGGAAAAAAATCTTTATTTGCAACTCTTTGGCTGCTGCAATGACATCCAAAGGGGAGGGAGGCCTAAACAATCTGACATATATATGTTTCCATTTGGGGGTGATGTATTAATTAACACATAAAAGAGAGATGATTCTAGTAACACCTTTCACTGCAGTTCCTAGGACAACCTGTTTAATCACCAGATAAATTTTCTCTGCATTGACAGCACAAATGATGTTATAAGTTTATTTTGTTTTTTAAAAGAAGAGAATGTTTTCTAAGGGGGAAAAAAAGATTGTTTTAAAATTTTGGTTCTCTGAGGATTTTGTCCTCAGCTACTCCTCTAGCTTCATTTTAAAACTGTGTAGACATGGCTATGGAAACAAATCTTGAGTGATCTAAAAATCCCTATATAATCTTCTGTTTATAAATGCAGTCTTTCTATTAAATATCAAGTTGCTGGAAGAATGGAACAATATTTGATGTATTTGTCAGAAAAGTATGTAGTGTGTGCTGATAATTAATGCTATGTACTACTATTTTAAAAGTCGATTTCCTATTCTCTTTATAGGCAGTGGTTGATGCTTATAATATAATGGGGAAAAAGAAATTTTATCATCAAATTATGGAAGATGAGCGTCTTTTCCAGAAGTTCAAAGTAACTGATATAAGAGATATTGTCACCATGCAAGATTACATGCAAGTAAGGAATTTAGACTTAGATGTTCAAAAACAAAACAAAGGAAGTCTTCCTAACCCTATCTTCTTTTTTTTTTTTTTTTTTTTGAGTTGGAGTCTCACTCTGTCGCCCAGACTGGAGTGCAGTGGCTGCTCCTGGCCACCGCAGCCTCAACCTGCTGGGCTCCGGTGATCCTTCTGCCTCAGCCTTCCAAGTAGCCGGAATTACAGGCATGCGCTACCATGCCTGGCTGATTTTTTGATTTATTGTAGAGATGAGGTCTCGCCGAGCTGCCCAGGTGGGTCTCGAACCCGCGGGCTTAGACAATCCACTCACCTCAGCCTCCCAAAGCGCTGGGATTACAGGCTGAGCCACTGAGCCCGGCTAACCCTATCTTCTAAGAAGAAAGAATCATACTTTTTTTATTATGGCAAAATACACACAACAAAAATTTACCATTTTAACAATTTTAAAGTGCACAATTCGAGGGTGTTAAGTACATGGACAGTGTTGTGCCATCATCACCACCATCTAGTTCCAGAACCTTTTCATTACCCCGAAAGGAAACACATCCAGTAAGCAGTCACTCCCCATTCCTCTATCACTGCAGGCCCTGTGAACTACTATTCTGCTTTCTATATCTGTGGATTTGCGTAGTCTGGGTATTTCATACCTTTATCTCAGGAAGGAAAACCTTTCCCAAAAGCCCCCAACAGACTTCCCCTCAGGTTCCATGGTCAGAACTGAATCACATGCTCCCCCTAAACTAATCACTGATAAAGGGAAGTAGCATCATTTTCCTGGAGTGACTTAAAACAATTATGGTTCATGTGCTGGGGCCCTCCTTCCCTGAGCATATTGCTGTTCCATACTTGAAAAAAACAAAAAAACAGGGCTCTATCAGCAAGGGAGAAGTGGGAAATGGGCAGGCAATTGTTGATGTGTGTTACAGTCTCCTGAAGGCAGCAGTGACCGAGCCTATTCTGGGAGTGAGCTGGTGGCACAACCTAGGCACTGTGGCAGAAGGAGCTGCAGGGCCTGAAAGTAGGTTTGTGGAGCTGGACAAGAGAGAGCACAGAGGGTATGGACTGCTATCAGGCTGAAGGGCTGACAAGAGATCATCACGCAGGTCTTAACTAATATTACCCCCATTTTGCAAGTTCTTTTTCTAAAATTAATTTATTTATTTCAATTATTTTTTATTTTTAAAATGTGGGATACAATTCAGGGTTCGGTATACAAATGGTCACTATGCAGGTAACCTTGTTGATGAGGTATGTCCCTCCTTCCCCTGGCAGTTTCCCTTAACTGCCAATCCCTTTCTTATAGTATTATGATCATTGTTCAAGGTCCGCTTATGAGTGAGAACATGTGGTACTCGGTTCTTTGTTTCTGTGGTAGATCACTGAGTATTACAGAAATCCATCCAAGTTGCTACAAAGTTCATAATTTTGCCCTTCTTTATGACTGTGTAATATTCCATCATGTATATGTACCACATTTTTTTAATCCAGTCTTTTGGTTGGTTCCGTGTTTTTGCTATTGTGAATAATGCCATTTTGCAGGTCCTAAAGAGTGCTTAATTTTTTTCATTATTCTGTGTGCAACAAGAAGCTGGTGCAGTTTTTTAAGAAATGGGGTGACCTAATCTAATGGGTGAGGAGATCCCTCTGGCTGCAATATAGAGAATAGATTAGAGGGCAGAAAGAGCCCTTTACTAGTTTGGAGGCTCCTGCAGTGTTCTAGGAGAAATAGAGGTAGCTTGATTTAGAGCTGTGAATCTAGGAACGCGAGAGATAATTAGAGAATAAAAGCAGTAGGCCTTGATTATAGACAGGGAGGTAAGCTAAAGGAAGGTGTCTAGCACAGCTCCTAGGTTTCTGGTTTGCATAACCAGATGGATAGCAGTGCTGAGTCAGGGAACTTAAACTAGATACCTGAAAAAATAACAGCAAGTGCTTCTGTAATATTAACTCCTTTTATTTTAATGTCAACCCAAAGAGGCAGGAACTATTGTTACCCCAATTTGCAAGTTCTAAAGAAACAAGGGCTCACCAAATTCTAGCTTGCAATGATAATATGTAGTCATACCTTGTTTTATTGTGCTTCACTTTATTGTGCTCTACAGATATTGTATTTTTTACAAATTAAAGTTTTGTGGCAACCATGTGTCGAGCAAGTCTGTCAACACCATTTTTCCAATAGCATGTGATTACTTGGTGTTTCGGTGTCATATTTTGGTCATTTTTTGCAGTATTTCACATCTTTTCATTATTATTATATCTGTTATGGTGATCTGTGATCAGTGATCTTGATGTTGCTATTATAATTGTTTGGGAACATCATGAACTGCACCCATGTAAGATGACGAACTTAACTGATAAATATCATGTATGTTCTGACTGCTCTACCAACTGGCCATTCCCTCATCGCTCTCCCTCTCCTCTGGCCTCCCTATTCCATGAGACACAACAATATTGAAATTAGGCCAATTAATAACCCTACAATGACTTCTAAGTATTCAAGTGAAAGGAAGAGTTGCACACCTCTCACTTTAAATCAAAAGCTAAAAATGATTAAGCTTATTGAGGAAGGTATGTTGAAAGCCAAGATAGGCCTCTTGCACCAAACAGTTAGTCAAGCTATGAATGCAAAGGAAAAGTTTGTGAAGGAAATTAAAAGTCCTACTCCAGTGAACACACGATAAGAAAGTGAAATAGCCTTATTGAGGATATGGAGAAAGTTTGAGTGGTCTGGATTAGAAGATCAAACCAACCACAACATTTCCTTACACCAAAGCCTAATCCTAATCAATTCTGTGAACGCTACAGAAGAAAAGTATAAAGCTAGCAGAGATTGGTTCATGAGGTTTAAGGAAAGAGTCTGTCTCCATAACATAAAAGTGAAAGGTGAAGCAGCAAGTTATCTAGAAGGTCTAGCTAAGATAATTGGTGAGGTGGCTACACTAACCAACAGATTTTCATGTAGAAGTTGGAAGTACACACCATCTAGGACTTTCGTAGTTAGGGAAGTCAATGCCTGGCTTCAAGGCTTCAAAGCTTCAAAGGACAGGTAGACTCTTGTTAGGGGCTAATGCAGCTGGTGAATTTAACTTAAAGCCAATGCTCATTTACCATTCTGGAAATCCTAGAGCTCTTAAGAATTATGCAAAATCTACTCTGCCTGTGCTCTAGAAATGGAACAACAAAACCTGGATCACAGCACATCTTTTTGCAGCATGATTTACTGAGTATTTTAAGCCTACTTCTCAGGAAAAAAAAAAAGATTCCTTCCAAAATATTACTGCTCATTAACAATGTACCTGGTCACCCAGGAGCTCTGATGGAAATATACAAACAGATTAATGTTGTTTTCTTGCCTGCTAACACAACATTCATTCTACATCCCATGAATCAAGTAGTAGTTTCAACTTTCAAGTCTTATTATTTAAGAAATACATCTCATAAGGCTATAGCTGCCATATATTGTGATTCTGTTGATGGGTCTGGGTAAAGTAAATTGACAACCTTCTGGAAAGGATTTACTATTCTAGATGCTACTAAGAACATTCATGAATATGGGAGGAGGTCAAAATATCAACATTAACAGGAGTTTGGAAGAAGTTGATTCTATTCCTCGTGGATGAGGGGTTCAAGACTTTAGTGGAGGAAGAAACTGCAGATGGGTTGGAAATCGCAAGAGAACTAGAATTAGAAGTGGAGCCTGAAGATGTGACTGGATTGCTGTAATCTCATGATCAAACTTGATCCGATGAGGTGTTTCTTCCAATGAAGTACTTTCCTGAGATGGAATGTACTCCTGGTGAAGATGCTGTGAACATTGCTGAAATGACAACAAAGGATTTAGAATATTCTTAGAATATATTTATTCTTAGAATATATTTATTCTTAGAATATATTTAGAATATTCTATCAACTTAATTGATAGAGCAGTGGGCGGGTTGGAGAGGATTGACTTCAGTATTAAAGGAACCTCAACTGTGGGTAAACTGCTATCAAATAGTGTTGCATATTATAGAGAAATCTTTCGTGAATGGAAGAGTCAATGTGGCAAACTTCACTGTTGTCTTATTTTAAGAAATTGCTTCTGCCACCCCACCTTCAGCAGCCACCACCCTGATCAATCAGCAGCCATCCACATCAAGGCGAGACCCTCCACCAGCAAAAAGGCTATGACTTGCTGAAGGGTCAGACGATTGTTAGTCTTTTTTAGCAATAAAGTATTTTAAAATTAAGATATGTACATTGATTTTTTTAGACATAATGCTATTACACACTTAATAGACTACAATATAGTGTAAACATAACTTTTCTGTGCTTTGGGAAACCAAAAAAAATGTGACTCACTTTATTTGTGATGTTCACTTTATTGCAGTGGTCTGGAACTGAACCTACAATATCCCTAAGGTGTATCTGTATATGGCCTTAACTATTCATTCAGTTACTTCAACATGAAACGTGAAATTAATGCAGTGCCTTAGAGACTCCCAATTGTGTTTTCTTTCTTTTAGAACCTTAACCCATGAGTTTAGGGAATGGAGCCAGGGAATAAGTAGAGCCAGGGATGCCAACTATCTTTGCTAAGGATATGGGTCACATACTTGCAGACTGTGAGCATGTCACAAATTAATGTTATAGAGTGGAGTTCCCAAATAGACATATTGGAAGAAGGAGATAAGATGATTGCTGACGTGTATTAAATTCTTGTATGGGCACACACTCTTTTTTAGCTCTTCCTTTTTTTTTTTTTTTTCTTTTTTTGAGTTGAAGTCTCACTCCATCACCCAGGCTGGAGTGCAGTGGCACACTCACGGCCACCCCAGCGTCGACCTGCTGGCCTCCCGTGATCTTCCACCTCAGCCTTCCAAGTAGCCGGAACTACAGGTGTTCGCTACCATGCCTGACTAATTTTTTTGATTTATTGTAGAGACGTGGTCTTGCCAATTTCTGGGGCTGGTTTCGAACCCGCAGACTCAGGCAGTTCACTCGCCTCAGCCTCCCAAAGTGCTGGGATTACAGGATGAGTCATCAAGCCCAGCCTCTTTTTAGCTCTTAAGGTGCATATTATCTTCTTTAATCTTCAAGTTTGTAAATTATGTGACTTTTTTTTTAACAGATGAGAAAAATGAGGTTTAACAAAGCTTAAAAAAAAAAAAGAAAGAAAAAGAAAAAAGAAAAACTTGCCCAAGAGCACACAACTAATAAGAGGCAGAACAGATCACTGACAGATATGTTTACCCATGTTGCTACTCCACTCTTGGGAAATAAAATATATAGGCAGTCTTACTTTGCACGATTGTGCAGAACCATAAAAATGATTGTGCAAGTTGAAACCCTGCAAAGCAAGTTTGATAATCAGTGGGGAGAACTGTGATTGTCCTGTGACTTTAAAAATATTTTTTGTCTGTTTTCCCAGCTACATGGGAGGTTGAGACAGGAGGATTAATTGAGACTAGCCTGGACAACATAGTGAGACCCTGTCTCTAAAGAAAAAAGACAATAAACTTTTTTGTCAAAACATTAAAAACTTTATTTTCTTTGTAAACTTTTTATTTTAAAGATGTGGGATACAATTCAGGGTTAGGAATACAAATGTTCATTATGCAATCACCCTTGTTGATGAGGTGCGCCCCTCTTCCCTAGCAGCTTCCCACTACTGTCAATCCATTTCTTATAGTATGATGATAATTGTTACTGTCTGTTATAAATACATAGGAAAATGAAATAAAAAATCACATTTAATACATTGTAATTTTAAACATTAGAAACACCGAGAATTAAAATGTTTTGTTTCTTTGTAAAAAAAAAAAACTTACCAACTGTGAATATATTGAACATCATTGAATTGTACACTTTACATGGATGAATTGTGTGACATGTGAATCTAATAAAGCTGTGGGAAAAATTCATCAAGAGCAGTTTGAACAGTGCTTGTCTTCTTGTACTTCGTACAGTATGGAGCAAGCATCTTTTCTAAGTCTTGGTGAATTGTCATACTCCTTTTTAAGTTCGGATCAGCTGCCAACATTTTATTCTTTGCACTTTAAATGTTGTGAAATATCTCAGAGTTCCTTCAACGTGAAGTTTTTTTTGGCCAGCGTCACTTCCTCTGGGAAAGCTTCATCCTTTTCATCACAGCCACTTTCCTCATTTATGTTGATAGGTTCACCCTCACCAATTTCTTCTAGCTGCATATCTGCAGTCTTGAATGATGGCAGTGTCAGCATTCCCACAGTCACCTATTTCTTCTAGAACTCCATTTATGTTTGATTCTAATTTCACTTCAAGTGTTAGCACTTTTTGTTTCTTTGCTGGCCAATTCCCTCTTTCAATTTTCCATTTTCATTTTGGAAAATGTCACATGGGTTTATCACTGGGAGACAAAGAGGCAACATAACTACATACTTTGCTGTCTGTGTGAACTGAATAACAGATTCTCAGTAATCAATCACTGACAGACTTTGGAAGAAATTACCTGATTTGTCACAATCATGATACACATCTGTCATTTATGTGGTGATCTGTGGACTGCAGCATTAGCAGCAGAGTTTGTCCTTTATGCAGTTGCTCACAGTTATACCATAGCAACTGAAATTGGAGCTGTGTTCTTGGAGGACTGGTATTATTCAACTAAACGGTGTTGATTAAAATTCATGCATGCCAAAATGGTACAGAAGGAAGACTGCCTGTGTATGCATGTGAATATGTATGTGTATATGTGTGAGTGTATGTGAGTGAGTGTGAGTGTGTGTACATGAGAGTGTGAGTGTTACTGTGTAATATATACCCAAAAGGCCTTGCTGTTAGTCTATCTTTTAGCATTGTAGCTTCTCCTGCCCTATCTCTACCTCTTACATGCACATTTATGATGTTAAATTGATTATATTTGTATTTTAAAATTCCTAATTTGATATCATTTTAAGTTGGAAAAAAAGAAAAGTGGGATTTCCACAAATGCTCCAAATGAAAATAGTGACATCCTCCACTTAGCACCAGAGATAAACTCATTATTTCTAAAAAGGATTGTGCAAATGTCCTCTCAACCCCAGCATGTCATGAACAAGCAGTATTAGGCATGCAAAACACATAGATATTGTCATTAATTTTAGGCCTACCTGAGTTTAGTTTATCTGAGTTATATTTGCCATAAAAATGTTTATTCCTTAAATAAATATTTAGTGAGTATGGTACTATGTGCATGATACCGTGTGACTTGGATCCTGCCTTCTAGTAAGGGAGCCAAGTCATACACAGATAATTAAAACACTGACTAGTCAGTAATAAGACTCATAGAAGTTCAGATATGGGATCAAGGAATGCCTTTTGGATGGAGTGACATTCTCAGCCATTCTTAATTGCTTTTTCCATACAGTATTCCAGTTTTCTGGATAAGACCCCTGCATCTTCTGGTGGCAGAAGTAACTACTGGCGAAAATTAAGCCTTGAAAACATTCCCAGGACAATGATAATATATGACATAGTTGATTATGCAGAGTCTGGAGTAATCTCAAACCGTCTACAAAAAGAAATGAAGTATCTGTTACAGAGACCAAAAACAGAAGAGATGCGTCAGCAGCAGCTACAAATTGTTTCTGAAATTAGGTAAAAGAGATCCTTCATTAGGGTTACAATACTAGGAGCATATCTGAAAGTGTCCACATTCTGCCAAATAGCTCACTAAAGATAATAATAGGGCATATGGAAAAAATAAGATTGAGCAGATTGCTCAAAACGTATGCAACTATGTAAACAGAGCACTAACAGAAAGGACAATTGCCACATGGGGAGAGAACTTGTACCACCAGACAGGCAGCTCAGCATAGCTAGAGGCTGCCACCAAAAATATTTTAAAATGTACAATGAAAGAGTGGAAATGCTGACAACTCTTAAATTAGAGCAGGTAGTGGGCACGATGGAAAATGGGGCCTTAGGCCAGCGTGGTTGCCTTTTGCACTACTTAGCAGTGCAAACTGCTAAGAACCAAGAGCCATCCAAGGTAGGGGTAGGGATGGGGGATGGTGTGCCTCTGTGGAGAGAGAGCCCTTGATGAAGATGCTAATTTTTGTTTTCATGAATACAGCCAGAAGGGCTCCTAATGCCCAGGCAGCACAGAGCTAAGGGCTTTTTCCTTTTCTGCTGAAGGTTATAATTCTATCCTTGCTATTCTGACTCCCCTTGCCTAAGATAAATTGCATTTAAATTAGAGTGACATTATTTCCTTCTTTACTAATAACATATGAGCCAATTCACATTATAGAAATGCAAGTTGTAGCAAAATAGATGTGTTATGGTCTGAAACATAGACAGAATGTGACTGCTCCAATTATATTTCTTTCTTCTTTCCATTACTAAGTCTCACTTAACCCATCTTATTTATGAATTAAGCAGTTTTTCTTAAGGAAAAGAAATAATAAGACTGAAGAGGACCTGTTGGTAATCTATTTTCACACACTCATATTTGATTTTTAAAAAATACTTCCTTAGTACATGAAGAAGACTCTGATGACCCACTGTCAAGCAAACATGCTGGGTTTTTTTCAGGACTAGAGATGAGTGATGCTAACCCAATAACACAATTCAACTCATTTATTTTATGATCAAGGCTATACATTTGCCAGACAGATGGCCTGGTTTAGGGCACAGTCTGTCATCATGAAATAGATTTTCTCTAACACCCATATGGGTACTGAATATAGAACTTAACCCTATTACTACCAAGGTCAAATAAATTATGTAATTTTCTCTACCACCATATGTAACCCTGGGCTCTCTAATATTTGAATTTATGCTACTGATTATCAAAGAATAAGTCACTTAAGAGTCATATAAGTAGCCAAATTTTAAATCAACTGAAGAGGAAAAAATACTTTCATAAGGCGTCTTTGAATGCAGTCTTAGTTTAGGATCTCCCCAGAAGCAAACCCGAAGACAAAGATTTGAGTGCAAGTAGTTTATTTGGGAGATGATCCCAGGAACCACTGAAGGGAAGGGATAGAGAAGTGAAAGAGAGAAGGCAAGGCAGCCAAAACACTGTGTGTTAGCAAGCAAGTTATCATTGTGAGTAACTGGAGCTTAATCCTTCCTGGGAATGTCAGAACCAATGTAGAACATCCAACTGGGCAAGGGAGTTAGGGTATTGATACACCAACAGTCATCAGTCGTTGGCTAAGGATTGCTTAGGAGGGCAGGTATTAATTCTCAGGCACTTTTGGCGTCCTCTATCCATGGGCTCTTGTTTTCAAAGAAGGCTTTCAAGCTAAGTGATACAGATGCTGGCAGTTGAAAGTTGGGCCTGTGTGCTCCATAATGGTAAGGCCAAGCGAATTATGGGCATAGTGCCAAATGTATCTGATCCCAACACTGATTTTAAAAAACAGCTTGTTTCTCCAAGCATTATGAAATGTAATACTTTTTTGTGTTAGTATATAGTGTAAAAAATGATTCAAATGGCTACTACATGATATTTTCTAGGAAAGCTCTTTTTATTTTACTTTATTTATTTATTTTGTTGACTTGGAGTCTCACTCTGTTACCCAGGCTGGAGTGCTGTGGCATGCTCACGGCCACTGTAGCCTCGACCTGCTGGGCTCAGGTGATCCTTCTACCTCAACCTTGCAAGTAGCTGGAACCACAGGTGTGCACCACCATGCCCAGCTAATTTTTTATTTATTGTAGAGATGAAGTCTCACCAGTTTGCCCAGGCTGGTCTCAAACCCCTGGGCTCAGGCATTCCTCTTGCCTCCATCTCTCAAAGTGCTGGGATTGCAAGTATGAGCCACTGAGCCCGGATGTGAATTTTAAATTCATGTTTTATAATTTTCATCATTATTGTTGTCAACATCTTCACCTATATACCTCCGTAAGTGCCAGATAAAGAACTAGGCTATATAAACTCAAGCAGAAATGATAACTAACCTAAATGCTTATATGCAATGTTTCTCCAATGTTGCTGAGGTCTATGATGTATTTGCTGGAGAACACTTTAATAAAATTTAGAACTTGCTTTACACTTAAATTTTATTTTGTGTGATTTTTCTGTCTGTAATACAAATATATTCTAGGTGGCCATCTTCAAGTTTTCAACCTGTGTATCGGCCATACAAACAACAAAGTCAAGTTAAACATCTGGGTCGTCGATCCAAGCAAGCTCAAATGAAAGTTGAAAAAATGAGAAAAGCTTATTTGGCTAAAGAAAAAAATATTTCTGAAGTGTCCGTAAGTTTAACTTGTACTGAATTCATTGTTTTGGACAATATTCAAACTGCCTGTAAGTAATTCTACTTGCATAAATGAAACTTTCCTAATCTACAAGTTCAAGGCTGAAAAACCTTCGGCATATTATACCTTGGATAGTATACAGCTAATTTCATCTTGATAACAGGTATTTTTAAAATTATTAAACAATATTGGTAGCAGTTCTGATCAACACCAGCTGTTTTGGCTCCACATCAGTATAAGTTGACAAAAAAAACTATTGTCTCTGTAGATTGACACTTTCGATTAAGCACATCTCTGATGGTACTTTTCTCAAGATGGAAGTCATTTCTATGTAAACTTACTAAAAGGTATAAAACGTGCTGTAAATTTTTGGGGGATGAGGCCAAGTGTAAAGAGTCAAATATAAACATATAAAGTTGTGAAAACCAAATGTAAAATACTTTCCACTTTTATTTATAATTCTGCCTAGGAACCACGAATGGACACACCAGGTACAAAGCAACGACACACAATAGTCATCTCCACGTCATCTTTTGACATTGTGAAAGTTAATGAATCTACGTCAGACAACGAATTGGAAAAAGAAAAGAACTTATTTGTCTGGCATCAAGACATGTGTATGGGTAATCCTCCATCATGTTAATGCACAGCTAACTAACAGAAAACCAAAGTTATTTAACAATCTACTTGTTGGCATGTAAATGATGAGTATGAGTAATAAAGGAAAATAAAATAGAAACAAGTCCTCAGTATGCTCTCTTAACTAAATGCATGGCATTTTAAACCCTTTTGTGTTACCATAGGAGCAAATATTTTTTACTGACAGAATTTTAATCTAAACAAATTATTTATATTAGATGCCCTCGAGCTAGCAGTATACAGTTTTGTTCAAGAAATGATGAGTAAATCAGTCCCTGGGACTTTTATTCGATTTTGATTTTCTCTCATTTAAAAAAATATCCGAACAGGCCATGCTTAGCATAAATATTAGAATTCACAGAATGAAAGGCTGCTTATGAGTCAGTTTCTAGTGTCTTTTTTTTTTAGTTGGATGTTGTTTTTGCAGAATAGCTTGTGAATGACCTATTCTGAATTATAATAAAAATAATAATGAATTTGTTGCTACAATAGGCATGACATAGCATACCTAATAATTATTGAGCATTGCAGGCACCTGGAGCAGAATATTGTATCTGCTTTAAGTACTTTGTATATTTTTTTAATTATAAAGACTGTTTGGAATAATAGTTATCCATTTTATTTTAAATCAATAAATTCTTATTGCTGATATAGTGTAAATTATTGATTTCTTTTGTAATCCAGGTTATTGGATTTATGTCAAGCCTTACCAGAGGCTATGATAATTAAAGTGCAATTGTTTATTGAACTTTAAAAATACCATTTTTTATTTTGCTTAACATTTAAAATGCGTGGGTTGATTGCTGATCTAACTCAGGCATGGCAGCCTATAAAAGGATCTCATTATCTGCTAAAATATTCTCTTAAATTAAAAGGAATATTGGAATAAATGTGTAGGATTCTCACTAGAATATATAAACATGCACTTTTTAATATTAATATACTGTCATTTGATATCCAAAAGGGAAGGATAATCCCTGTGTTTTCAGAGCTTGCATTGAACACTGGTTGAATAGAAAAACACCTATTTGTCCTCATGAGTCACACATATTCTCATTCATTAATGTGGAAAGCAGTCTCTCATCTGATCGAATGCATATCAGATTCTGTCCAGCTATATAATGTGAGTAATGACAAAGGTAAGGAAGATTTCAGGTAGTAAGATGGAGGAAAAGGACAAACAAAGGACACACGCTATGTTTCAGGGTTCTCATTTCTCATATTTCATTAGCTATAACTTTGTCTCATCATAACACCTAGCTACAAGGGAGGCTGGAAAATGTACTTTTGTTTTGGGCAGTTATGTACCTGACTAAAATTCTATTTTTATTGAGGAAAGGATAATGGATATTAAAGCACAATTAGCTTCTGCTGCCAGTCTAAATGTACACAGAGAACATGTCTTCTATTGATTCTTTTAACTCATATTGTACAGTGAGGTCAGGCATGATGCCTCATGCCTATAAGCCCAGTGCTTTGGGAGGCTGAGGCAGGAAGATTACTTGAGGTCAGGATTCAAAACCAGCCTGGGCAACATATCAAGACCCCAGTCTCTACAATTTTTTTTTAGTTAGCTGAATGTGGTGCATGCCTGTAGTCCCAGCTACTTGGGATTCTGAGGTGGGAGGATCACCTGAGCTCAGGAGGTTGAGGCAGCAGTGAGCCATGATTGCATCATTGCACTTCAGGCTGGAGTAGCTCTGCTCAGGTACAGAGCTATTCCAGTGACAGAGTGAGACCCCAATTCTAAAAATAAAAAAAAAAAGAATTACACATGATCCATCACCATAATATAACAGCTGTTTTCATTTGCTTATACCTTTCTAACCTATCTAAAGGCACACATGTTTTTCACATGGTTGTAATCTCAGGTAACATAGATTCATACTTTTCAGTTAATATTATATCTTAAACATAAACATAGTCCATTTAAAAATAATTTTAATGGCCATACAATAACCCATTGGGTTCATAAAATATAATTTCATTTTCTCTTCCATGGGCCATATTTCCCAGTTTTTGTGTGTGTGTGTGGTTTTTTTTTTTTTTTTTTTGAGTTGGAGTCTCACTTTGTCGCCCAGGCTGGATGGAGTGCAGTGGTATGTTCACGGCTAACGCAGCCTCAACCTGCTGGGCTCAGACAATCCTTCCACCTCAGCCTTCCAAGAAGCTGGAACTACAGGCATGTCTACCATGCCCAGCTAATTTTTTAAAAATTTATTATAGAGACAAGGTCTCATCAAGTTGTCCAGGCTGGTCTCAAGACCCTGGGCTCAGGCAATTCTTTCTGTCTCCCAAAGTGCTGGGATTACAGGAATGAGCCACCGAGCCCCGCCCAGGTTTGTTTTTTGTTTTTTGGGGGTTTTTTTGCAGTTAGGTTGGGACCATGTGAACTGACTTCTGGCTAGAGGAATGTGGACAGAAGCAATGCGTACCACTTCTAGTCTTGGCCCTTAAAATGTACATGGTCTTCTCTCTCCTCCTCCCTCTTCCTCTCCGTCTCCCCTGTTCATATGGCTGGAGGCAAAGAACTCCAACGTGGAATAAGTAAGACTGAAGGATCCTGGACTTCTATGGCATGGATTAAAGGAGAGACAGCCAGAGCAGCAGCCTGACTTGATGAACTGTGATGTAAGAAGTAAACTTTGTTGTGTTAGGCCCCAGCAATCTTAGGAGTTATTTGCTAAAACAGCTAACATCAATTATTCTGATATATAATTATTCTGATGTCAGACAGAGTATCTTTGTGTTTTAGGTTTTCTCTAGGATACAGCAAATAACTAGATTGTTTTGTTTTAATCTAATCTGAGGACATATCTATGAGTTTAGTCCATTTATACTTTATAGCAATTTTAACTAATTGTTTATATAGTTAGAATTATTTTTACCATTTTATTGCCTGCATTTTCTTTAAAATATTTTTAAAATAGACATAGATCACACAATGTTACCCAGGCTGGTCTTAAACTCCTGGCCTCAAATGATCCTCCTGCCTCAGCCTCCCCAGAAGCTGAGATTACAGATGCCAACCACTGCACCTAGCTCTGGCCTGTATTTTATTTTATTATTTTTTTGACTTGGAATCTCATTCTATTGCCCAGGCTGGAGTACAGTGGCATGATCACGGCTCACAGCAGCCTCAACCTCCTGGGCTCAGGTGATCCTTCCACTTCAGCATCTGAGTAGCTGGGACTACAGACGTGTACCACCACACCCAGATAACTTTTTATTGATTCTTTGTAGAGATAAGGCTTTGCTATGTTGCCCAGGCTGGTCTCAAACTCCTGGGCACAAGCAATCCACCCACTTTGGCCTCCCAAAGTGCTGTGACCACATGTGTCTGCCACTGCACCTAGCCTGTTCTGCATTTTCTGTCTTTCCCCCATTTTCTGTTGTCTTTCAGATTGTTCTTTTAATTTCATTTTTTCTCTACCATTTTGGAAGTTATACACTCTATTTTTATTCTTAGTAATTACTCCTAAATTTTAGCATGTTGGCTAAGCATGGTGGCTCACACCTGGAATTCTAACCCTTTGGGAGGCCAAGACTGGAGGATTGCTTGAGCCCAGAAGTTTCAGACTAGCCTGGGCAACATAGAGACTAATTAGCCAGTTGTGGTGGCATGTGCCTGTAGTCCCAGCTACTTGGGAGGCTGAGACAAAAGGATTGCTTGAGCCCAGGAGATCCAGGCTAATCACCATCCTCTTGACTTACAAATTATTGTTATAGCAGGCATTTTAGCACTATCTTGTTTTTAACCTCCAAATTATTATTATTATTGTTTTGTAAATCTCGGACTTTATTTCTGAGATTATTTTTCTTTATCCTGATGTATATGCTTAAAAGTTCCTTTTAATGCACAACTGTTGGTGATAACTTTTTTCAGTTTTTGGTTTTCTGAAATGGCCTCATTTTGCCTTTATTCTCAAATACATAATGTAGGTGGGAATCAAATTCTATATCAACAGTGGTTTTCTCTCAGGAATCTGAAGTTATCTGTCTTCTGGTTGCTGGCTCCTGTCTAGCTGTTATTCCTTTTAATGATCTCTCTTTTTTCCTCTGGCAACTTTTAAGATTTTCTCTTTGTATTTTGTGTTCTTCAGTTATACTGAAGAAGCTTGGCTCTCCCACATTCTCTCTCTATTTCCATTTCTTTTCACTTTACTGTCCTTTGAGAGTCTGACTTTATGCAGAGGTTTCAATTTCAACCCCTATCTTCCCTGAGCCCAAGATCTTGTCTTCCACACACGAGGTCATTAAAACCTGAAACTTTAGATTCCTGGTGTTGACAAATGTGCTCAGGACATCAGTCACTCACCATGCTGGTTTGTGGCTCCTTCTTTATTTTTCACTCCTGAGGATTTTCCTTCTTACAAGCTAAACAATGCTTTTTAGAAGATGCTTTTGTGTTTTATTTGGAATTTCTATGGTTTTTGCAGTGGGATGGTTTTTTTCAGACTATTCAGTCTACCATTTTCTCATAAGCCAAAGTCCACATTGTCACTTCATTATGTGAAATTATATACTTAGGATAAAATCTTGAGAGTGGTAGGACTGCTTACATCAGAGATTTTGAACATCTTTATAGCTGTTTATATGCATTGTCATATTGCTTTCCAGCCATTTTCTGTGAGTGGTGAGTAGTATATTGATGTTTATTTATCTGCTTCATGGAGGCAGAGTGCTACAGTAGAGTATGGGCTTTGAATTAATCAAAGCTGGTTCTCTCTTCCTATCCCCATCCCTACCTCAGTCCCCCCATTATTCACATACATAGAGATTAGGGAATTTTTTTTCCTTAAAAGTTTTTGTTAGACCGGGCTTGGTGGCTCAGCCTGTAATTCCAGCAGTTTGGGAGTCCGAGGCGAGTGGGTTGCCTGAGCCCGCGGGTTCGAGACCAGCCCAGGCAACTTGGCAAAACCTCGTCTCTACAATAACTCAAAAATTTAGCCGGGCGTGGTAGCACGTGCTTGTAGGTTCAGCTACTTGGAAGGTTGAGGCGGAAGGATTGCCTGAGCCCAGTGGGTCAACACTGGGGTGACTGTGAGCGTACCACTACACTCCAGCCTGGACGACAGAGTGAGACTCCAACTCAAAAAAAAAAAAAAGTCTTGTTATGGTTTGAGATGTAAGAGAATTAAGAAAGAAGGGGCCATTTGAATTTGAGAGAGAGAGAATGAAGATACATGTAGAAGAAATTCTGGCTAAAAATGCTGGTTTGAACATTTAAGTATCATGCCCTCTTCAAACTCCACTAAAATAACAGTAAAGAGATTTTTTTAGATGTTTAAACCTTCAGTGATTGAGATCAGAGAAAACAGCAGCAAAATTTTGTCAATTGGAAAGCTTGTGAATGAATGGTGGTTGAATAGAAAATCTGAGAAAAATGAATCTTAAACCATTGAGATACCACCTAACCCCAGTAAGAATGGCCATCATTAATAAAACAAACAACAACAGGTGTTGGCGAGGATATGGAGAAAAAGGAATGCTTCTACACTGCTGGTGGAAATGCAGACTAGTACATCCTCTTTGGAAGACAGTGTGGCGATTTCTGAAAGAACTAGAAATTGACCTTCCATATGATCCAACAATCCCCCTATTGGGAATATACCTGAAGGAACTCAAATTATTCTACAAAAAAGACACCAAAGAAGCAAATCAGTTTACACTCTGGGACCCCCCAGAAGACTCAGGAATTGGCAAGAGTGAATTACTTTTGGAAGTGAAGGGTGAAATAGAAAGAATTGGTTAAAAATCTGTTTAAGGCCAGGCATGGTGGCTCATGCCTGTAATCCCAGCACATTGGGAGGCCAAAGTGGGAGCATTGCTTGAACCCAGAAGTTTAAGACCGGCCTGAGCAACATAGGGAGACCTCATCTCTACAAAAAAAATTTTAAAAATAGCCCAGCATGGTGATGCGTGTCTGTAGTCCCAGCTACTTGGGAGGTTGAGGTGGGAGGATCACTTGAGTCCAGGAGTTTGAGGCTGCAACAATAAGCTATGATTGCACCACTGCACTCCAGCTTGGGCATCAGAGTCAGATCCTTTCTCAAAAAATAAAAAGATAAAAATAAAATCTGTTTAAGAAGCAATTAGAACATCAAATTTCTTCTCCACAGTTTTTGGTTGAATTGTGACTCCTCCCTACCTCCTGTCTTTCCATCCCCATTCCCCACCAAAAAGATACGTTAAAGTCCTAACCCCCAGTACCTCAGAATGTGACCTTATTTGCAGATGTTATTAGTTTAGATGAGATCATAATAGAATAGGTTTGGCCCCTAATCCAATATGACTGTTGTCCTTATAAGAAGACAGCCATGTAATGACAGAGACACACAGGAAGAACACCATGTAATGATGAAGAGATTGGAGTTATGCATTTGCAAGCCAAGGAATGTCAAAAATTGCCAGTAAACCACCATAAACTAGAAAGAGGCAAGGAAAGTTTCTCCCCTGGAGGTTTGAGAGGGAGCATGGCCCCGCGGTCACCTTGATCTCGGCCCTCTAGCCTGCAGAACTATGAGACAATAAATTCCTGTTGTTTTAAGCCACCCAGTTTGGGGTACTTTGTTACAGCAAGTAGTTAGGAAACTAATACACCCACCTCGTGATCAGGTAGCTGCCCCTCCTTCACTTAGGCACAAGATTGGAGACTTTTTTGCCTAGAGAGGGCAAAACAAAAGTTCTCTGGACTAAAAAACATACGGCACAGTTAGGGGCCACGGGACTGTGCCAAAAACAGGGATTAAGCAAAAGTTTACATATCGAATGTTGAAACCCCTGCCTTCTTCCTTCACCAGGCACTCAAAATGCTTGCTGTAAGGGTTATGCCCTCCAGGAAGTTTGGGACTTCCCTGGAGAGTCTGACCAACAAGGGAAAAGACTTCGAAATATTGGTATGGGGGAAGGGAGTTCTACAACTAATGGCCCAACTAGACAGGGAAGCTTACAATCACTTGGCTCCACTCAACTACACAGAGCCTCCAGTCTTTTTTTTTTTCTTTTTTCTTTTTGAAAGCAGGATTTATTGAGAGGACAGAAAAGTTCCCACAATGGGAGGGGACCCGAAGGGGTTGCCTAGCCTTCAGTCTTAAAAAGCACAGGCAACCAGGCATCATTGGACATCTGAGGAAAGCTTGTAGCATGGAAGATAGAGGCACAAACAGAGGGGGGTAACGTGAAGGAAATAGATGATCCAAACGTAGAAACCTTTAAAAGAAAAAAAAAAGATTACTAATAAGAGGCCAGGGGGCAGTGGCTCACACCTGTAATCCAGCACTTTGGGAGGCTGAGGCAGGGAAATCTCTTGAGCCCAAAAGTTTGAGACCAGTCTGGGCAATATGGTGAGACCTCGTCTTTACAAAAAATAAAATAAAAAATTATCCAGGCGTGGTGGCCTGTAGTCCCAGTTGCTCAGGAGGCTGAGGGGGAAGGATCAGCTGAGCCCAGGAGTTCAAGGCTGTGGTGAGCCAGGATCACACCATTGCACTCCAGCCTGGGCGACAGAGTGAGACCTCAACGCAAAAAAAAAAAAAAAAAAGATATTGCATTAATGAAATAATAAAGCATGATTATCTGTGTGTATGAAAATTATAAGAATTTTGGATGTTAAAACCTCAATATAAAGGTTTGGATTTTAAAATAAAAAACCCTCCCGGGAGTAAATCAAAACCACAAAGTTTCATTGTAATATTTTAGAATACTGGGGACAAATAAATGGCCCCATAAGTTTCCAGAGAGGAGAAACCAACTTTACATAAAGAGAAGATCAGATTTCTCAGCTGCAACAATGGAAGCTAGAAGACAATAAAGCAATGCCTTTAGAATTCTGAGGAAGGCCAGGTGCAGTGACTCACGCCTGCAACCCCAGCACTTTGGGAGGCTGAGACAGGAGGATTACTTGAGCCCGGGAGTTCGAGATCAGCCTAGGCAACGTAGCAATACCTCATCTCTACAAAAAATTTAAAAATTATCTGGTGTGATGGTGCACGCCTGTAGTCTCAGCTACTCAGGAGGCTGAGGTGGAAAGATTGCCTGAGCCCAGGAGGTCGACACTGCAGTGAGCCGTGATCATGCCACCACACTCTGGCTTGGGTCACAGCGTGAGACCCAGACTAAAAAAAAAAATCTGAGGAAAGCAATTTTCTATCTAGAATTCTGAAACAGCCAAACTCTCAATTGAGTGTGAGGGTGGGATAAAGGCATTTTCAGACATCCAAGATTACAGGAATTTTACCTCCCATATGCATTTCTCAAGAAACTCTGGAGGATGTTGCTTCACCAACACAAGAGTATCGACAAAGAAAGAAGATGAACATGGGGTCCAGGAAACGGGATCCAACACGAGAGGTGAAGGGAATCCCTAAAATGATGAGGAAATCCCAAAACAGCAGCCATAGAGCAGAACTGGAGAAACAAATCCAGATAGAACTGATCAGATGGCTCCAGAAGAGACTCCTTAGATAGATGAATTCATAAAGCTAATATGTTTGAATATAAAAGGAGAGTTACCCAACTGAGGGAAAGTCTGAGAATATGTACTTAGGAAACCAAACAAATGAAAAAATAAGACGTATTATTTTCAGGACAAAACAAAAAGTTGGAAAGGAAGAGTAATCATAGTATATTACATATTTGAGCAATGAATGACATTTCCTTTACTGACCTAACCAAAATTAGAATATAACCATGTGAGAAAACTGGAGGGATGGGGAATGTGTATGTGTGTAGTTGTGTGGATGATTAAGGAAAGAGTTTAATCCTCATCTCCTGTAATGGAAAGTCAGTCAGTGATGTCTATCTTAGTCCATTTGGGCTGACATAACAATACTATAGACAGGGTGGCTTATAAACAACAGAAATTTATTTCTCACAGTTCTAGAGACTGAGATGTCCAAGATCAAGGTGCTGGCCAATTCAGTATCGGGTGAGGGCCTGCTTCCTGGCTCCTAGATGTATGTCTTTTTACTGTGTCCTTACATGGCAGAAAAGGGCAAGTGAGCTCTCTGGGATTCATTTTATAAGGGCACTAATCCCATTCGTGAGAGCTCTGCTCTCTTATGACCTAATCACCTCCCAAAGGTCCCACCTTCTAATGCCATCACACTGGGAATTAAAATTTCAACATATGAATTAGGGTGGGATTGGGAACACAATTATTCAGTCTATAGCAATGTCCAAAACTGAAAAATCAAGAGGCATCTAATTCAGAGATATGGAAGTAAATACCAAAAGAATCAATTAAAATATTTGAAACCATTGCCTCTGAGGATCAGAAGATGGAGAAAAGAGGAGCAGTCTGGTGGTTTTTATAACAATCATTGTAGAACTATTTGATTTTTAAAGCTCTGTGCAAGTATGCATTTGATTTTAAAAACTAAATTTTTAAAAATACTAGAAAACAGAGAATTGTTAGGATGCAGACAGGAGTGTGCTGGTTGTTAAGTACATACAGCCGTTATGTAATTAATCATATCAAGTTACAACTAAGCAAACTATATTAAAATCACAGGTGCAACTACTCAAAACTCAACGCTGCTTATTATTTTAATTATTTGAGAATAATCTAATCTACATTTTACATTCTATAATCTTGGCTCTTGCTATTATTTATACCTATTGTATCTGTATGGTAGAAATGCTATATAATGGACATCTCTTCCCAACTGTTATGACATCTTGTTGATAACTTTTTTTTTTTGAGTCAGAGTCTCACGTTGTCACCCAGGCTGGAGTGCAGTGGCACGCTCACAGCCACCAAAGTCTCAACTTGCTAGGCTCAGGCCATCCTTCCGCCTCAGCCTTTCAAGTAGCTGGAACTACAGGCGCATGCCACTACGCCCAGCCAAATTTTTTGATTTATTGTAGAGACAAGGTCTCACCAGGTTGTCCAGACTGGTCTCGAATCTCTGGGCTCAGGCAATCCTCTCACCTCAGCCTCCCAAAGTGCTAGGATTACTGGCTTGAGCCACTGTGCCCAGCCTATGCTGGTAACTATAAAACATTATATATATATATAATATTATATATTTAATTTCTTGTTTATTTCCTAACTTTTTATTGTTAAATGTAGCACATCTGCAGAAAATCATATAAAATGAACATACGGTTTAATGCACTTTATTTATTTATTTGTTTATTTATTTATTTACTTGTTTTTAGAGACAGGGTCTTGCTCTGTTGCCCAGACTGGAGTGCAGTGGTGCAATCATAGCTCACTGCTACAGCCTCAAACTCCTGGGCTCAAGCAATCCTCCTGCCTCAGCATCCTGAATAGCTAAGATTATAGGCGTGTGCCACCATGCCGGGCTAATTTTTAAATTTTTTGTAAAGATGAGGTCTCACTTTGTTGCTGAGGCTCATCTCAAACCCCTAGCCTCAAGTGTCCTCCCAAAGCCTCCCAAAGCACTGGGATTACAGTCATGTGCCACCGTGCCTGGCCCTTAATGTATTATTGTAAGGCAAGACACCTTTGTAACTGTCATCCATGTCAGGAGAAAGAATCAGAACTGACCACCCCGGAAACCCTCTACTTGCTTCCCCCAAAAGTAACCATATTCCTGGTTTTTATGGTAATTACCTCATTTCTTTATAGTTTCATCACCTAAGCATATATCTATAAACATGCTTATAATAAACATGTGGTTTAATCTCACCTCTTATTTTTATATGGCTTTTACCTCTTTTTCATCTGTAGGTTCCCTGTCCACCTCTTTTTTTCTCCCCCTTGCAAGTTGTTGGCTAAACTGGATCATTCATCCTGTAGTATTTCTCATGATCTAGATTTTGCTGATTGAACTCTTTAGTGTAGCTAACATGTTCCTCTGTCCTCTGTATTTTCTGTGCATTGGTAGTTGGTTCTAGAGACTCATTTTTATTACTAAAAACAACAACAACAAAAATATTAGTTCAGCAAATACTGGGAGTGCCAAAAAAAAAGTGTACACATTTTAAGAGATGTTCACTGTAATCAGAAGTGTTTGGACACTGATGGCAACCACTTTCAGCACCTCTTGTAATTGCAGAAGTCAAATATGACTTGTATTCATCTTATTGAGTATTACAATTTTAATACAATTTTTTCCTTTCTTAAAATGCATATACATTTTTGGCACCCTCTGTATATAGATATCTTCAATAGGATACAAACATAAAGTAATTTTTAAGGACTTTCATCATTTTAGGCACCTTGACAGAATCTTCTTGAGAGACAAATTGTTATAGTTCACTCTATAGCATTAGCTTGGTCGCCAACTCAGGAGACATCTCCAAAAATGTTAGGCCTTATGTGATAACAGCATAGAAATAGTGCAGCAAGTCCTTCCTGAAGAAGTTATTAACTGTATAACCACTTGTATAGAAACCGCTGTCTATTTTTCAAGGTCACTTTTAACAATGATACATTGACCAATCACCACGGACAATGATTGCAAATCTCATAGAAACAATTTGCAGGAACTCAGCAATCGAGGATTTTTTTTTTAAATAGGAAGAAACTTTATTACTTATTTTTAAATAATCAGAACTTTGAGTTAAAAAAAAGGACACAGAATAATAATAAGATTCTGTAACTTGATGTGCTCTCACTTTTTCCTATGGTGAACCAGTAATACAGTCTTCCTAACTAATGCTAATTATTTGTAGAATAATATTAACAATTTGAAGAAATGTTGATTTGCTTAAAATCAAACATGAAGGCTTCTTTCTCATGAACAGTACTTCAATAAATTATTTTGTGTGGCTTAATTTAGGATTGTCTTGTAGCTTATTTTCATAATGTACTGGTAAACTTATATGCTATATTCATACAATTAATGAAGTTTTAGTAACATGAGAACTTACTTCACCTCTACTATTAAATCTTTGTTTGGAAGTAAGGTGAGATGCTCAGATTTCTGGGCCAGGAAGATATAAAAGAATGAAGATTGCCCCAAATCCAAAAATTTTCAACCCTAGTCTATAACTTACAGTATTATATTGGCTATGGTTCATAAAAATGACATTAAGTTTAAAATATTCCTGTGTATCATTTTTTAAAGTTCTCCAAGAGTAAGTCACTTCCTTCTGTATTTTTAGAAAAGTGAATATTCATTTCTCCCTGGTAATATTAGCTTATGACAATCTTTAGCATTCAAATTAACCTGTCAAATTATATTCTCCAAAATTCTCCAATCTTTGCAGAGATATGAGAAACTTCTAAAAGTGAAATATCAAGATATGATGATTGTGGAACAGAATTTTTTAAAATGCCAACAATTATACTGTTCCATCATGGAATATTAAGAAAGAATCAAATACGACCTAAGCATATTTTGGATCAATAATTATTACAGATTTCTATGAATAAAAAGCCTCCAGTGTTAAAAGACGTTGGATCAGCATTTCTGGAAATCATGACTAATGCCATTATACTATCTGTTCCAGGGATTTTATTATGACATCATCTCTTGAGAAACTTTAAATATTAATCCATAGGTTATTCTCAGCATGCAATCCATTGCTTTTTTCTCATTCAGGGTACTTTCTCATTTAGCACAAATAAATTAATGTAATTATTTATTTTTTTATTCAATATTTTTTATTATGATATTGTGGGGTACAGTTAAGGGTTCGGTGTACAAATATGCCTCGTTCAGGCACCCTTGTTGATAGGAAGTGTCTCTCTGTCCCCAGACAGATATTTACTACTATTAATCCCATCACCCTACCCCTCCCCCACCATAGTTTCCCACCACTGTCAGTCATTTTCTTGTGGTAATACATTGGATGATCAAGGTCTACTATATGAGTGAGAACATGTGATACTCAGTTTTTTGTTTCTGTGAGAGGTCGCTCAGTATTATAGACTCTAGTTCTATCCAGGTTGCTGCAAAGTTCATGATTTTGCCCTTTTTTATGACTGCATAGTATTCCATTGTGTATATGTACCACATTTTTTTAATCAAGTCCTCTTTTGATGGACAGCATGGTTGCTTCCCAGTTCTTGCTATTGTGAACAATGCTGCGATAAACATACGTGTACAGGTATCTTTTTTATAGAGTGATTTGAGTTCTTCAGGGTATATTCCCAGTAGGGGGATCGCGGGGTCATATGGGAGGTTGGTATTTAGAGCTTTTAGGAATCGCCACACTGCTTTCCAAAGAGCTTGCACTAGTTTACAC
>CAUYQG010182299.1:0-60305 GCA_963574415.1 Tarsius wallacei
AGTTGGAGTCTCACTCTGTCACCCAGGCTGGAGGGGAGTGGCACACTCCCGGCCACAACAGCCTCAGCCTGCTGGGTTCCAGCAATCCTTCTGCCTCAGCCTTCCAAGTAGCTGGAACTACAGGCATGCACCACCATGGCCGGCTAATTTTTTTGATTTATTGTAGAGATGAGGTCTCACCAAGTTGCCCAGGCGGGTCTCGGACCTGCGGGCTCAGGCAATTCACTCACCTCAGCCTCCCAAAGTGCGGGATTACAGACTGAGCCATCGAGCCGGCCAGGCCTTCCCTTTCTAGGTTTTCCCAGAACTGGGAAAGATTAACTGAGAGTAGGCATTCCCTTTCTAGGCTTTCCCAGAACTAGGAAAGATTAACTGAGAGTCTGACACCTTTAAAAGTCTGCAAAGAAACATTTAGCATCTATTATCTCTGAGAGATACTACCTAAAAGGTTACCTTTACTATCAGACTTTTTTTCTCTCTCCCATAACCCTCCTTACCACCAAAATGTGATTTACCAACATACCTTGGTCTTGGCCATGCTCTGAGCCCACATTTTTTTCCTGTAACCTCAAGATTGTATCCAAGATTCTGTATCTTATTGTGGTGGTTAGGTCTTCATTCAGAAGGCTCCCAAGTACACAAGTTAAATAAATGTGTATGCCTTTTCTCCTATTAACCAACTTGCCTCATGTCAGTGATTTTTCTTTTTGGGAAATGAATTTTTTTTTATTAGTGTCATAAGCAACCATACACATTAAAGAAGTAGTGATATATGTAGACATATTATTTATTAATTCTACTGACAATATTTTTTGCACTTGAGGATTACAGACCAGCCACAATAATTCTACGGATTTCTCTGCTTTAAATGCTATCTATAGAGTACACTGTTCCAATGGTATACCGATAATCAATGATCAAAAGTTATGTAGATAAGAGGAAATAAATCAAGCACTCTGAAAATTCAACATTTGATAGTAACATAGAATAGGGATTTCTCAAGGGTGAAGAATGAACCTTACCTGACATTAGATAACAAACAAGCTCAAGTCTTGAAATTCTGATTGATTCTAAACTAGTGCTTATATTTAAGAGCAGTTCAAGTTTGGCAGATATGTTTAAATGTCAAATCTCACATGAAAGACAGTAAGATTTGCTCCAGTTAAGGAACACAGACTTTGGCACCAAATAATTATATCTTTTCCATTCTTGTTTTATCTTATGTCAGATATGTTTCCATTCTTGTTTGAGATGGATGCTTCTAATCGCATGACCTCACTGTCCTCTGTTTGTTGGACAGGAAGACTCTAACCATAGGTTTTTGTGGTGACTTGGGGTTGCTCCGTGACACATCTGTGGGATTTTGAAAAGCTGAAAGAGATGAAGGTAGCACTGAAAGGCTAAAAAGAGGAAGAAGATGCAATGGTGTCTGTTATGCAGCTAGAAACAGAAAAATCAGTTCTATTCCCCAGGGATTCCAGTAACTACTGTTCTCTTTGTAGAAACGCATCTAGCTTGCTGGTGTATTCTTCATAGGCCTCCAGATATATTGACGGTAGATTATGCTCCCCACCAAATTTGTTCAGTAGGGTCGCTATATATTCCTGTGTCAACTTAATCATTTGTTTGATATTTCATACCTCCTCGGGAATGGCAGGGTCCACAGCCAAAGAGGCTGCGGCGCTGGCGCAGGCGTTGGACTCCATGTCCGGGTTGAACAGAGCCTGGCCCTGCTCCACAAGGCCCATCTGTGATTTTTCAGTGAACTTTCAGGAGGCCAAGGGCCTTAATCCCACAATAGCATAGATATCAGATACTCTTTAAAGAGATTTCACATGATCTGCCAGTATTCTTTTTCTCTTTCTCTTAAGGAATGAACTTGGATATAAACTCCCTGAAGAGATCATGCCTCCTGTTTTTCAAGGCAGGCCCACTTGCAGGCACCATTTTGGCAACAATCTGGAGCAGCTAAAGAGAACTGGGCACTAGAAATATGGAGGGTGAGCAGAAGAAGCAGAAGAGTTGAAAGAGAAAAGCAGAACCTTACACATTTTCACAACCCTTCCCAAGATAAGACATCCCTTAAGGCTCAATTCTGCTTCCGGCATCTGAGACTGTCTTATCAGCCCAAAGCAATGGCCAGAGTCATTCTCCCTGCCTGCTCTCTCTGACCTCATTCTCTTACAAGCAATGAATTGTTTTGTGCTAATAACCTACAACCTCATTTTATGAAACATTTTCAATAAATGCAATCTTTTTCGGGAAGTATCATTTTCTAAAATTAACTCTCTCCCTTTATTAATACTTGCTCTCTCATATTGGGAAATGTGAACAGTGAGTGCCCTTTTCATTGGTTTCATTCATCTGTTAAGTATCGAGGGGCCGGTACTTGAATCAATACATGCACTCTTAGAATTAAATTGCTCTCTGTTAGAGAGCCAAAGGAAATGTCTTCAAACGATGAAACACTTCGTGCTTATCTCAGTTTCCTTTGTTCAATTGTTTTGGAACACATAGACATTTTTGTCCAATTTAAATATCACCTTTGAATATTTGTAATCATCCTCATGCAGCATTATATAAGGAGGGGGGAGAAAAAAGAGTATTTCCTGTTTCTAAAACTAGTATTATTTCTGAAAGATTTTGATAAATTGAATAACATTAAGTGTATACGAGGCACAAATGGCTTAAATAATACTGGTGATAACTGATTGGTTTAAGGGAAGAATTTGCCTCTTCCAAACTCAGATCATTGATTACCTGAAAAAAGAAAGGCCCTGTTAGTAGAAGTGGGCTCTATGGATCCATTTCCTCTTCTGCTCTACCAAGTTTGATGTTTGATTTCTCCCACCTATGGGAAATCAGACAGAATACTCTCATTGATTGCAGAATTCTGTGTTGTTTAGGCGGGAAAAAAAATTCTCGGTGAAGTACAACTTTGGGCATTGCCATAGCGCAGCCAACTATCCTGACTTGCTCAGACTGTCCCAGTGTTTGCATTGGGAAGTTCCACATCCCGGAAGCTCCTCAGTCCCAGGCAAAACAGAACAGTAAATCATCCTATCATTTAGACTTTCTTCCTTTGTCTTTCCTCATTTTACATCTTTATGATGAACTATGGCACTTTAAATGTTCATCCAATATTTTATCCAATGATTTCACTATCTCATAAGCAAACTCGTTAGGTTAACTATATATGGGAAATTTAAAGATGGACGCATAGCTCAGTGATTTTTGTCGGAGTCTACCTGAGTAAGAGTACCATACCAATCATTTTAATAAAAAGTATAAAGAATTGCTAACCAGTGGGAGACTGAATACACAAACAGACAAAATATGACCATGCTATGTTCCAAGTAACACTCAGCTGCTCCCCTTGATACCAATAAATCAAAGGGGCAGGGAACTGGTAGAAAGAAGTTTATTTCTGAGTTTGAATCCAGGGAGCAGAGCTGGACTCGAGGTCTTTCTAAAATGGTTCTGCTTACCCTCCAGGCTTTTACAGTTCACTTTTATAGTCCAGAACGTGAGTACCTACACATTAGCCACGTGACCAGCAGAATATTTTATAGAACTTAAGTTACAGCTGCATTTTACATTTAATGACATTTAGAGTTAAGAAAGTTTACAAGGCCTAAGACATCATGCATTGTAAAAGTTATTCAAATCACAAGACTTATGATAACATTGATACTATATTGTTCAAAGAAAGGAAGTAAATAGAGATTTACACCTTTGGGAATAGTCTGCTGGGAAGTCAAGCTACTTGCTGGGAGTGCTTAGAAGGTAAGGGGACTCTCAGTAATGTGCAGGAGCACTTGAAACCCCACCATGCCCTTCTCTAGGGGCTGTGTCAACCTGGAGGGACATTAGTGGGTCCCTGTATCAACCACAGAACTCTGACCCACAGCCTTTGCAGTAATCAGCCAAAAATGGTCAGGACTTGGTCACTGTTGACCAGCTTCCCTATTTTTCCCCTGTTTCCAGTTTGGACCAACCAGAAAAAATATTTTTTATTAAGATCTAATGTGTTTCTTTGAAAGTGTCGTATTTTCTTTCTTTTTTTTTTTTTTTTGAGTTGGAGTCTCACTCCGTCACCCAGACTGGAGTGCAGTGGCCGCTTCCGGACACCGCAGCCTCAACTTGCTGGGCTCCGGCGATCCTTCCGCCTCAGCCTTCCAAGTAGCTGGAACTACAGGCACACGCTACCACGCCCGGCTGATTTTTTGATTTATTGTAGAGATGAGGTTTCGCCTGCCCAGGCGGGTCTCGAACCCGCGGGCACAGGCAATCCACTCACCTCAGCCTCCCAAGGCGTGGGATTACAGGCTGAGCCACCGAGCCCGGCTTTCTTTCTCTTTTATGTTTCCTGTGTCTTCATGTTGATATCTATACATGTTGTTGCTTCTTCCTATTTTTGAATTTCCTTTTGTAAGTGAAGACTTCTTCCCAATGATTTCACTATCTTATAAGCAAACTCGTTAGGTTAACTATACATGGAGAATTTAAAGATGGACAGACACTTAGCTCAGTGATTTTTGTCAGAGTCTACCTGAGTAAGAGTACCATACCAATCTATGGTGTTGGTTGGGTAGATTACTTTGACTTTGATGTTGCGTGTGTGTTTTAATGTAGTCTCTGTATGGTTTCTTTGGCTGTAAATAGTGTTAGTGATGTCTGTCATTTCCTTAGTAGGTTAGGGTGTGGCTGTTAGTGGAAGCTGTGGTGACATTGTGCTGGTGTGGAATACTAAGTAAGTCTTTAGTACCCAGTGGTGACAGTGGTAGACTTATCATGCCCATTTTTATGCCCCTAGGAAGTGAGTCCTGACACCAAGGTTGGCAGTCATTGCTAGGCTGATTCTTGGGTCTTCAACAGTGGCAGTGTGGATCAGGTAGGTAGGTGGTTCCTTAGGCTCCTGGGAAGCCAGCATGGTGGGAACAATGACAGTACCAATGGCAGGACAGTTATTTGGACCCCAAGTGGGAAATACCATTTCTACTTGAAAGAACAGCTGACAAACAATGATTTTCAGACCTGGGTGTTTGGCATATGCTTTCTTGAAAATAAGCAAAGTAACATTGTCATTTGAAAAAAGCAACTAATGATATTTTTGGCCACCAATAAAATTTGAAATTTCAAATGAAAATTAGAATTTTAGAAAACTTGTATCTATATCCAAGATCTTGACAGCTTTCCAACACTTAATGGCTTTTCTAATCTGATTGGTAGTACACTTAACAAATATGATTTTTTCATATTCTGTAATAAAGTGCATCAATACTTGGAAGACCTGCATACCTTAGTAGACTGACATTTTCCAAACAATATGTGCACAATGTAAAAAGTTATTCATGCATGAAAAACTCATTTAAAGTAAAATAGATTTTAATGTAACAGAGTACAAAATGTTAATTGATATAAATTTAGATTCCATCTTGCAACAAACCTTTTATAAACTACTACTCATTAAGTATGGGTAGAGTATCAAAGAGAAACATCCATAGTTAATCTGAAAAGGCTACAAGAGCATTCCTCTTTTTTCAGCTACATATCCATGTAAGGCCATGTTCTCTTCATGTACTGTACTTCAACCAAAACAATATATTGCAATAGATCAAATGTGGAGGCATATATGAGAATCCAATTGTCTTCTATTAAGCCAGATGATAAAGAGATAAAATAATGCCACTCTCAAAAGCTTTTTTTGGGAAATATAGTTATTTTAATTAATTTATTTACTTTTTTTTTTTTTGAGTAAGAGTCTCACTCAGTCACCCAGGCTGGGGTGCAATGGCACACTCATGGCCATTGCAGCCTCTACCTGCTGGGCTCAGGTGATCCTTCTGCCTCAGCCATCCAAGTAGCTGGAACTACAGATATGTGCCACCATGCCCAGCTACTTTTTTATTGTAGAGACAAGGTCTCACCAAGTTGCCCAGGCTGGTCTCCAACCCCTGTACTCAGACAATTCTCTTGCTCTAACCTCCCAAAGTGATGGGATTACAGGCATGAGCCACCACGCCTGGTCAATTATTTTAATTAAAAATATTATTTATCTATTTTTTTTTTTTTTTTTTGAGTTGGAGTCTCACTCTGTCGCCCAGACTGGAGTGCAGTGGCCGCTCCCGGCCACCGCAGCCTCGACCTGCTGGGCTCTGGCGATCCTCCTGCCTCAGCCTTCTGAGGAGCCGGAACTACAGGCGCGCGCTACCACGCCCGGCTGATTTTTGATTTATTGTAGAGATGAGGTCTCGCCAAGTTGCCCAGGTGGGTCTCGAATCCGCGGGCTCAGGCAATCCACTCACCTCGGCCTCCCAAAGCGTGGGATTACAGGCTGAGCCACCAAGCCCGGCTAAAAATATTATTTATCTTAACAAAATAAATGTAATGGTTTATTATTGCAAATGAATAAATATCATAAAAATCAGTTTCAGTGTTAATTCTAATACAGCAAATATCCATAGATATAACCCATATAAATTTTTTAAAAATGAGATCCTCAATAACTTTTAAGAGCTAAAGCGATTTTGACTCAAAAAAAATTTGGAGAATTGCTGTTTTAGATCTATTATCTCATTTTATCTTCACTTGCTCTTTGAGATATAGACTATTTTGAATGAGCTGCTTAAGCTCCAGAGAGGATAAGTAACTTGCTAAAGATGTTGTTATACTAGACTAAAATAATGCATAGCATCCAGGTAAGGGAAAACAAAAAAAGAACAGGTATCTGATTAAGAAATGAAAATGCAAGAAAGTAAGGTTTGTAAAATGTATACTTTTGTTACCAGTTCTACAGCAATTTTTGCCTGCCATTAAGTTCTATTAGGGAATATTGTTATCATTCATAGAAACATGCAATGTCAAGCTAGCCTTTGCGAGGGTTATAGTACATTTGGCTGGGACATCCTCAGCATTTGTTGAATATTTGGAAATTCTAAGCTCTATAGTAGATAGTTGAACAGATTTGTCACCAAATGAGTTAGATCCTTGGGATAATAAGTACAACATTTTGTCTTTTCCAGTAAATGCCCAAAAAGAGAAGGAAGGCTAGCAGGAGCTTATATTCCTTGAGTACTTGTGGTTTGGATTGTATTGCATGAATTGCATCTTATTTAATCCTCTCAAAAGTTCCGGTAAGAAAAGAGGCCTCTTCGTGTTTAAAGCAGAACCAATAATATTAATAAGGATTAAAGAGGTGCTGTGAAGTTTTCTAGGGAAGAAGATGAGAGCATACAAAGTAGGACCAACTCTCAGAAGTCTGGGGTCCTCCTACGTGGAGGCCAAATTCTGAGACTGGGAGGTAAGGGAGACAGACCAGAAGCTCAGTTGTCAGAATTGGAACAATCAAGGCCCATGTAAGTGCCTTCATAAGTCACAAATATTTGTTTTAATGGCATCCTAAACTCTGTGGTCAGATGTTTCCAGTTATAGAAACTATTAAGGTATAAAAACTAAGACCCAGGCAAAACCTGACAGTGAGAGTCAGCATTCAAGAATAAAGACATTACTTTAAAAGTTATTAGCATTCTCTATGCTCGCCTCCCCACTCTCACTTGAATATGAATTTTAATGTATTAAATTTGCATACTTCGTAATTCCAGATTTCTGTATTTTTCTGACAGCTAGTTAAACTAAAGATTGTAAGGGAGACTAAGATTCCTCTATATTTGAGTGTATGTTATCACACACAAAAGATTTTCCCATCATTAAAAAGTCACAAAATGTTTTTCTAATTGTATATTTTTAAATTATAACATTCATGTGTTTATAGGTTATAGCATTTATGCATTAAAAATAATGTGTCCTTTTCATGGGAGTACAGCAAACACAGGAATTTTTTTTATGAATGAAAACTTACTGGGGCATTTTTTTCTCTATTCCTGGGCAGGAGGATAGACCTTCACCTGATTTCAGGATAAACTTTCAGTCTTGGTCAAAGAAATTATCTCCTTCAGGCTGTTCTTTATACCATCACCACCTACCATGTGGTCCCACAAGGAAGCTGAACATTCTAGCAGGTCATTGTTAGCCTAGTGATCTTTGGTAATGTCTAGAATTCAGTCACTTGAGACCACAGTTCCCTGAGATATAATTCTCATTAGAGGACAAAACAGAGAATATGCTGAATCAGAGGTGCTTTTCTATCTTATTATCTGGCAATGGATGATTTTACAGACCCTCTGTTTTGTGCTGTGTCTCCTACCCTCTAAGAAGTAGTCTGAGTTGTCTCTCACAGCATTCATCCTTTTTTCCCTCAGAACGACAGCTGCCAAGTTTTGTTTTATTTTGTTTTGTTTGTTTGGTGGTGTCACTCTTATGCTGCTGGTGTAATGGACACTTGTACTTATACCTTATCTTCTTTGTTGGAGGGAACAAACCTCTCACTCCCTTGGATCCAGTTATCATGTTGAGGGACTTCTCTTAGCAGAGCACTCTTGGAAGAGTGACTGAGATGACTAATGAACTTGGGACAAATCTAAGTTGGGCCAGCCTAATTTGGGGAAACACATGTTGTGATCTGTTCTTCCAAGCCTTCTCTTTTGCAGAAGCAGACTGCTTCACTCTTTAAAAGTTGATGTGCTTTTCTAGCTTGCCTATGGTTAGATTAACCTATCTAATTTGGGGATACAACATTTAAAAATACCACTGTTGTCAAACAACTTAGTCGTATCTCCAAAAGCCTCATGAGTAAAAAGTTGGTGTTTGATCTTCCTTTCCCTATTCCTTTGTCTATAACTGAATGAAGAAATAGGCTGTTATATACCTCCTAATATCTTAGTTCAAAAGCCATGAGAAATAGACAAATAGTGGAACTTGGGTACTAAAATAATACCTGGAGATCGAGGCACCTGCTGTGGCCCAAGAGAAGCATGTTTTTAGACCTTTGATTTTATCAGTTTATATTGAGCTATATAACTTGAAGGATTTTTTTGTTCAGTTTAGTTTTACTTGTTGTTTGCTTGCTTTTGGCTGATACAGTCTGAATGAACAGCTTTAAGATTTAGGCTTTAAAATGTGGCACTTGAGCTTGTCAGGCCATCAAAGATTATGACAGCTTTAACCACAGGTAAATGGCTCTTTTATAAAGGCTGAGCTCTAGGCACTAGGCCACAGAAACACATCCAGAGATCTGCCATGGAGGCTTCAGGTGGAGACTGACACAGCTGACCTTGAACGCCATTTGTGTGATTTGGCCTAATGTTGAGTGCAGTGCTGTGGTGAATAAATCTTCTGAGACATCAATGGACAATTTCTCCTCAGTGAGATAGTGAATTTAATATATTTGATATCCCAAATTGAGACATCCTCCCACATTCCCTCTTTAGAGCTGATTTATATCTTAGCATTTTTATATTCAAACCCCACCTGCTCCACCCAGCATTCACAATAACACTTGCAAATTTAAGACCACAGATTCTCTTTCTAGGATTTCAATGATTTAAAGTTGTTGCAACAGAGATATAGGGATTATAGCAACAATGAAATGAAGAATTCATGGATAGTATCTCAGGATTCTTCTTAATATCATTTTTAAAAGAATAGGTGTGATAAAAGGAATAAAAGAGAAAAAGAGATTGCATGTGTAGATTTCTTGAAATTCAATGAGCAATTAAATTCTGCCTGCTCAAGATAGTGCCGTAAATTATTTTTCCAGGCATTGGCCAAGAACATTAAAGGGCCTTTAGTATTTTAATTCTAGCTCCCCCAGGCCTAATTCCAGAGAAGGTGCCATGCTCTATCATTTTATTCCATTTTGAATATATTCACTATAAACCCATTCCTGAATGAAAGGGAAACATTAGCCCATGGGACCCATACCCAGATTATCGCTTTTTGTTATGTATACTCTATTATTCTTCATTCTAAATCCCAAGCACTTTTCCTTTTTCTACTTGCATTGGATCAACCTGAATTTCAAAAGATGTTTTAAAAACTCATTCTGTTTCTCATATATGCAAATGAAGTTCACGGTGGCTTTTTAGAATTCACCTTAACTCATGTTTCAGTCACTAAAGCCTTGTTTCTCTGCTTAGCCTGGGCTCAGAGTCATTGGCCTAGAACTGCCAATTCCTTTAGCATTCAGCACACAGATTACTTCCATTTAATGACAAGCTTTATTCCTGAATTTTAATAGGGCCTATTCTAACTTTTAATTGCTTTGAAAAATGAGGTGTTTTTTTTTTTTAAGAAATCTACACATATTTGGCACAATTATAAATATTTTAAAAGGAAACATCTCATGCTGGAGAACCATGAAAGACTCATCAGTTAAAGTAAATAGGAACGAACAGTTGCAGGATTAAATTTGCATTCTTTCACATCAGATTGGGGCAATTAATATGTTGACATCAAAGGCAAAGGATGTATTAAACTTGTCTTTTAAATTATTAATTGACTAAAATGATTTAATTACAAATTCTCTATTTTCTCTTACTACAGAAGCATACTTCCTGTGTGTCACACTATTCTCCGGTCACTGAATTTTGAAGTTTTTCTTCCACTGATATTGAATAACAAGTCCTTCAGATAGATTCATCCCATTATGATCAGAATCCATAAAGCTCTATGCAGTTGATCTAGCTTTTACTAGTTGTTGTATACCATCTTGAAGCATAAAACAAGAAGTCAAGTAAAAGATGACTTCTACACTATGAGAGCTAAAAGATGAACTTTAGATGAGTACTCTGCCTCTCAGATTTACCACTTCTGTTTTTTTGTTTGTTTGTTTGTTTTTTCACTTGCACTTCTATTTATGTTGGAAAAGTTTTGTTAATAAGACTAACAAAAGGGAGAGGACACTGTGATAGGGCAAGTAAAGACAAAAAGATTGCATTCAAAGGATAATCTCCACATAAATTGCATTGATTAGCCTGAGGAATTTTTATTTCTATATATGGCAACCTCACTCTCCTTCAAAGAATGTGGCCCCCATTGAAAAGTCACTTCTCACACTCTAGCCTGGGCAACAGAGTGAGACATCAACTCAAAAAAAAAAAGAAAAGAAAATCACTTCCCTGTTTAGGGAAGCCAAGAAAATATTGGATTTGACAAACCCTATGCTCAGCTGAAAGTTGTTCAGCTTTTCATCTCTTTTATTTTTCTCTACATTTTTAAATGTTAACAATTTTAAGCACATCAAAAACCTTATCCTGGCCGGGTTCGGTGGCTCAGCCTGTAATCCCAGCACTTTGGGAGGCTGAGGCGAGTGGATTGCCTGAGTCCGTGGGTTCAAGACCAGCCCGGGCAACTTGGCAAGACCTCGTCCCTACAATAAAAAATAAAAAATAGCCAGGCGTGGTAGCGCGCATCTGTAGTTCCAGCTACTCAGAAGACTGAGGCAGAAGGATCGCTGGAGCCCAGAAGTTCGATGCTGGGGTGGCGCGAGCGTGCGTGCCACTGCACTCCTGCCTGGGCGAAGGAGTGAGACTCCAACTCAAAAAAAAAAAGGATCCTAACAAACACTTACATCTGTCTTCTAGGAGCCTAAACACCATTATTTTTGCTTCCGTTTTTTAATACATAAAATATTGTAGATACAGTTGGAGTTCCTATTGAAAATAGCCCAAGTATTATTTTTCTCATCTCTTCCCAGAAGCAACTGCTAACACAACTTTTGAGTATGTTCTCTCACTACATCTTTTTATATTTTAACTACTTACTATATATCCATGAGTCTATTGTAGTGTATTATGGGTTTATCAAATTGACATGAATGGTAGCAGGCAATATGCATAGTATTACAACTTGCATTCACTCTCAATATAATGCTTCTGAATTCTATCTATATTGATACATAGCAATCTTAATACTTTCTAACTTTTCAATAGCATTCCACCATGTATTACCACAATCTATCCTTTCACCCAAGCAATAGTAATTGAACTTGTTTCCAACAATTCACTTATGTTTCATTGTGTCTATGGTATATTAGAACTTATTTCAAACTCCTCCCCACCTTATCCTTATTAGTAGAACCTATATTTTAGTTCCATGTTGCACTTAAACTCTCAATATGTCATTGTTATTGTTGTTGTTATTATTACTTTTAAGTTTCATGTTCATTTACTTATATCTACAATTCTTCCTTCATTACTTTTATATAAACTGTCCTTTTTTTAAAAATGTCCTGTCTATACCTTACAGTTTCTATTCTTTTTTCATCTCTGATTATTCTTTAGACATACTTATTTTAAAATATTTTCTAGACTGCTCATTATTGGAAATGCCTAGACTGTTTAAACATCCACCTGCTACCTGTATGAACTTTCTCAGGGTGACTTGTTTCCTCAAGACCTTGATACTTTTTGACAGAAAGGTCAACTTTAGCAGGAAATTCTTCTCCCCCATGAGAGATATCCCTGGGGGGCAGTTCCATCTTTACCTCTCTGGGTCTTGAGCATTCTTCCACAGTCCCTTGGTGCTTCTGGCTTTAGTGTCAGCTTGTTCTGGCCTGAGTTCCTCTCAGTGTTTGAAAACTAGGAATTTCTCTTTATTACCTTTAAGATTGACCCTACATCAACGTTTCCTGTTGTATATTTCATCTAGCATTTCTGAGTTTGGAAATATATTGGGAATGTCTTTCTCCTTGTACTTTCTAGTGAATACCCCCAAATATTTCTGCAGCATTCTCTTCTGAGTCCTACAACCAACACTTGTGTCCACAGAACATTCCTTTGATTATAAAGTAAAAGGAAAAAGCTTTCTGTTATAATAAATGCAATTTTTTAGAAATTAATCTTTGAATATTATTTTCCTTTTTTAGGCAATTTATTTTTCTTCAAAAATCTGAAATCCTTTTTCACATTTCATTAATATGACAAGACACATTGAGAGATAAGCGTCTAGAAAATGTGTAAAATTTTATTTATAAATTTAACTTACGTGAAAATTTTACTTTAAAGCAGCAATAGAAGTATTGCTTTCTAACCTTATTTTATCTATACATATTTTTGCTTTTGTTCTTTTCCTAGGATTATGTTCTTTCACAAAATCCAAAATAATCTTTGTAAATATCTCTTACAAATAAAAACTTTGTGAAAATTTTTCAAGGAAAGAGTTGAAGTGAAATATGGAACAGATAGTAGATTATCCTTGACACCTTTTACTTGAGAGTTAGAAGGAACAGACATATACTCCAGAAAAGGCGCTTAAAAGCAGAGTACAACCTTATAAACCCAGGTAGGTATTATTTCTTTTCATTCAACATAAGGTCCTTGAGAATCATCCAAATTGTTGTGTATATAAATAACTCTTCCTTTTTTTACTAAGTAGTATTTCATGGTATGAATGTATAACTGTTATTTAATCATGTACTCATTCATTAAAGATACATAGACAGTTTCCAGTTTGGGGGCTATTACAAATAAAGTTGCTATAAAGGTTAATGTACAGATATTTGTGCAAACATCAATTTTTTTTCTGGGATAAATGCTCAGGAATCTAATTGCTGGGTCATATATCATTTCATATTTTGATTTTTAGGTAACTGCCAAATTATTTTCCAGAGTGGCTAAACTATTTCACATTCTAACAGCTATATATAAGAGATAGTTTCTCCACATCCTCACTACCATTTGGTATTATCAGAATTTTTTTTATTTTAGTGTTATAATAAATGTATGCTGGTGTCTCATCATAGTCTCCACATTTTCTTTTTTTTTTGAGTTGGAGTCTCACTCTGTCGCCCAGACTTGCTGGGCTCCGGTGATCCTTCCACCTCAGCCTTCCAAGTAGCCAGAACTACAGGCATGGGCTACCATACCCAGCTGATTTTTTGATTTATTGTAGAGATGAGGTTTCGCCAAGTTGCCCAGGCGGGTCTCGAACCCTCAGGCTCAGACAATTCACTCACCTCAGCCTCCCAAAGCGCGGGATTACAGGCTGAGCCACCAAGCCCGGCTCACATTTTCTTAATAGCCAGTCAATGTTGAACATCTTTTCATATGTTTATTAGTCAATCATATATATACATTTTGGTGAAATGTCTGTCTTTCTCTCACTTTCTAGTTAGATGGTTTGGGTTTTTTTTAACTGTTGTGTTTAAGAGTTCTTTATATATTTAGGCATGAGTTCTTTATCAGAAATGTGGCATGCACACAGCAAAAGCTTTTAATTTTATAAAGCACTATTTATTTATGTTTTATTTTTGTTTTATGGAGACCAGGGTTTTAGCTGTATCTAGCAGGAAAAGTAGGGAGAAGTGTGTCTACTCTACCTTGTACAGAACTAGAAGCCCTCTTAAAGTTTGTTTTTTAAATTGGATTTTGTATTATTCTATCTTGCAAATTTAAACCACTTTAAAACACTTGTGGGAAGATGGTTTGTAACTTTTAAATTATTTTTTATATTTTCAGAGTAAGATGTAAACATTATTTTAGGGAGTAAAATAGTGCTACATACAGTCTTATAAGAAAAAAAGAGCACTCTGTTTTTTCCACAAGTCCTGCTAATCAGAAGTAACAATTAAATTTTTAGCGATTTTATTATTTATTGACCTCAATATTTGTAAATAATATTTTTTATTAATATTTGCTAGTGTATTAATTTTAGACATTTAATTTAGTACTTATGGATAATGATTTGTCTTTCACAATAACCTTTATTTTGAACCAACATAATAATTATATAATTTTGCTTAAATCAATGTTCAGTATTTACATGATTATGATGACTTTGTAAATATTGTTTACTGCTGTGCCAATTAATATAATTACGTTTCCTTTTCTGTACAATATTTTATTTTACCTGCAGTCAACATTCTTATTGTTTTTGCTTATATGGTTTTTTTACTTACAAGTCTGTTTAATACATGACCAGAACCATTTAGTAATCATTTGCAGTTTACACTGGAGGCATCCCACCTACCGGATCCCTCCTGCTAGTCCAATGGGGCAGTTTATTTTCCAGTCCTGCTTCACAGCTGTCATGCAAGAGCTTTTATTTTCTGCTCTCCTGTATGGGAACCTAAAAAAATCCAATGTTTTTATTTACCTTGACAATTTTTTTTTTTTTTTTTTTGGCTGTAGTTTTGGTAAGAGCATATAATCAGTAGCTTCCTGGAACAGAAAGCATGAGAGGAAACATTTTTGAGATATTGCTTCCCTAAAAATATTTTTATTCCTTCCTTATTCTTGATTAATAGTTTATCAGATTACAGATTCATTTTTGTTAAAATTTGGAAGGTACTCTTTGCTGTCATCTAGCTTCCTAAGCTGCACCTTCCCAGTTACTCCACACTTTGTGAATATGCTCTTTTTGTCTTGACAATTGTACATATTTTCTTTTAATTGCGGTATTCTGGAATGCCATATTAACATGCTTTGCTACAGACAGATGTATCCATTCTCTAATTATGGCGCTCATGGGCTCTTTCAATTACAAAGCACAGGCCTTCAATTCCATGCAATACTATTGAAAAACAATTGAAAATACTTTTGACCAGTCCACTTTGATGGGCAGCATGGTTGGTTCCATGTTTTTGCTATTATGAATAATACTGAAATAAACATGGACATGCAGGTGTCTTTTTTATAGAGCGATTTGAGTTCCTCCAGGTATATTCCCAGAAGAGAGATTGCTGGGAATATATGGAAGGTCAACTTTAAGTTCTTCTGGAAATTGCCACACTGTTTTCCACAGAAGTTAAACTAGTTTGCATTCCTACCAACAGTGTAGAAATGTTCACTTTTCTCCACGTCCTCGCCAGCATCTGTTTTTTTTTGTTTTATTAATAATGGCCATTCTTAATGGAATTAGGTGGTATCTCAATGTGGTTTTGATTTGCATGTCTCTGATGATTAGTGAGGCTGAGTATTATTTCACGTGTCTGTTGGCTACTCATATGTCTTCTTTTGATAAGTGTCTATTCGTGTCTTTTGCCCCCTTTTTAATGGGGCTGTTTGGTTTTTTTTTTCCTTTTGGCACATTTGAGTTCCTTGTAGATCCTGGGTGTTAGGCCTTTGTCAGATATGTAGTTAGGAAATATTTTTTCCCATTCTGTGGGCTGCCTCCCCACTCTTTTGATGGTTTTCTTTGCTTTGCAGAAGATAAATTATTTTTTTTAATCTCTAAGCAAACATATCCAATAAGAAACAAAACAAGCCAAGCAGGGATGACTGAAATAAATAATTATTGAAGACATAGACTTACCTCCACAAAAGACAATAGCAAAAAGGAAACCATAACCTCCCTAAATGAACAAAGCAAGGAACCAGTGACCGACTCTAACAAGATAATGATTTGGGTGATTTGTAATCTCTCTCTCTCTCTCTCTTTCTCTCTTTTTTTTTTTTTGTTTGTTTGTTTGTTTGTTTGTTTTGGTTGGGATCTCACTGTTTCACCCAGGCTGGAAAATAGTGGTGCAATCAAGCTCACAGCAGTCTTGACATCCTAGGCTCAGGTGATTCTTCCCCCCTACCTTCCCAAGTAACTGAGACTACAGGCATATGCCACCCTATCAGGACAATTCTGGGGAGCTTTTGTAGAAACTGAGTCTCATTATGTTGCCTAGGTTGGTCTCAAACTTTTGGGCTCAAGCTATTCTCTGATCTTGGTCTCGCAAAGTAAGATTACAGATGTGAGCCACTGTGCCTGGCCTATTTGTAAGCTCTCTAATCAAACATTAAAAATAGTAGTTTTAAGGAAACTTAGTGATCTCCAAATGGACAAAGCAAGGAAAAATGACAGATCCTAATGATGCAATGATATGTGAACTCTCTGACCAAGAATTCAAAATAGCAGTTCTAAGGAAAATCAGTGACATCCAAGATATAACACAGAAAAGCAATTCAGAAATTTATCAAATAATGTTACAAAGAAATTGAAAAAATTTTTTAAAAGCTCTGAAACTAAGAAATACATTTGATAAACTGAAGAACCCATTAGCGGTCTCAATAGCAGAATGATCAATCAGAGAAAAGAATCAGTGATCCCAAAGTTAGGTCATTTGAAAATATACAGTCGGGGGTGGGGGAAAAGAATTAAAAGGAACAAAAATAACCTACAAGATGTGAAAAATTGTCTCAAAAGACCAAATCTAAGAATGATTGGTGTTCAAGAGGGAGTTGAGCAAGGAAGTTGAGCAAAGAATAGAAAGCTTAGTCAAAGAAATAATAACAGAACACTTTCCAGAACTTGAGAAAGACATACATCTCAAAGTACAAAAAGGTCAGGAAAACAACCAGATTCAACCCAAAGAAGATTACCCCCAGGCATGAAAAAAATCAAACTCTCAAAAATCAAGAACAAAGAAAAAAACCAACAAGCAGCAAGAGAAAATAAGTAAATAACATATAGAGGAACTCCAATTCATCACGTGACAGATTTCTCAATGGAAACCATACAGGCAGGAGGAAGTAGGGCAACATTTTCAAAATGCTACAAATAAAAAACTGCTGTTCAAATATACTATATACAGCAAAGTTATTCTTCAAATATGAAAGAGGAATAAAGTCTTCCTCAGACAAACAAAAGCTAAGAGACTTCACCAGCATCAGACCTACCTTACGAGAAATACTAGAGGGAGTTCTTCAGTCATCAGACCTACCTTACGAGAAATACTAGAGGGAGTTCTTCAGTCTGAAAGAGAAAAAATACTATTGTACAAGAGAAAATGTTACAAGGTATAAAGACCACTGGCAAAATTAAGTAGACAGACAAACCCAAAATACTCTAACCCTGTAATTATGATGTTCAATCCACTCATAACTCTTGTTTGAAGCCCAAAAGACAAATCTATCAAAAACAATAATAGTTCCAGCAACCTGTTAAGGGACAGAAAATATAAAAATATGGAAATTCAGACAACATTAAGTCAAAATGTTGAGAGATAGAGTTCAAGTGTAGACTTTTTTGCATTTCTTTGCTTCTATTCCTTTTTTCTGATCTAAGATAAATTTTCATCTCTTTAAAATAACTTGTTATATCTATAAGATGTTTTTGTTTTTTGTAAGCATCCTGTGATGAAGAGAAGTAGATTAGTGGGTACAAATATACATTTTGGTAGAAGAAATAAGATCTAATGTTGGATAGAATAGTAGAGTGACTACCCCTAAAAATAATCTACTATATATTTCAAAATAGCTAGAAGAGAATAATTTGATTGTTCTTAGTATAAAGAAAAGACAATTATTTAAGGTGATTAATATCCCAATTACATTGATTTTACCTTTACAAATTATATACATGCATTGAGTTATTACATGTGCCCCCACAATATATACATCTATCATATACCAATAAAAAAAACCTTTAAATGTATATAAGAAGAAACTAAGATAAACTAAGTACACCAAGAAGTTAATAAAATTTATTTCTGGGAGTGGAATAAAAATAATAATATTAATAACTTATTTCTGGGAGGATTGAGACATACACAAACCACAGAAATTGTCCAGAACCCTCTTCCTCCAGGGTCATGGACGCCTAGATTCTTGTCAACCACAATTTTAGTCTTATTCTATTCCTCCTGCCTCCTAGATAACTATTAATCCTCTGTCATAGGATTTCTCATATTTCCTGGCAGTACCCAGTCCATAGCAAATACCTTCCTCCTTAAACCTTCCCTCAAATCACCTAACATAAAACAACATTCTATAAAATGCCCTCCTACCACACTCTTCATGAGACAATCCACACTTGTCAATGGGGCCAGTCTTCCTTTTAACATCAAGTAACATTTTCTTGTGCCTGTAAGCCTCTCTAGTAGTCTTTGGCTCATGAGCATCAACAGTAGTAAGGCACACAGTGCTCTGGAACTTTATAGTTTACTTGTCTATGAAAAGAGGAAATTGGTTTCGTAGCGTTAGTCTAATACTCTTCAAGGGCCTTTTGAGTTTTGCCATGCCATAGCCATAAGAGTTTGCTATTTCTATCCCTTTTTTTCTAATTTTGTATTATATTTACCAAATTCCTAAGAAACTATAATAATGATTGTTTTTGCTTTTACAAGAGAAGATTTACAATATTTAGCACCAGCACTAAGCTAGAAGACAATTCTCTAGTGGTCTTAGTTAGAGAGAACAATTAGGATCAACATTCTTATGTAATCTTATAAGGTTTTGAAGTCAGAAATACCAGAAACCCATATTCACAAGTGTTCCTGTAAGACTATATGCAGGATTTATAATCATCGTCTTCCTTTAAGATTTTAACCATTTTCTAGAAATTGAAGCATAAAAATAAATTATTTGGCATAACAGTTTATAAATTAAATGTGTTTAAAAGCAACTGAGTGACTAATCTTTATTTATGCAGATATAACAATGAAGTCAGTAAGTAATATGCAATTTAATTATTATTCTATTAAACATGTTTCTGATATCTATGACATGTTACTTATGCATCATAATAATTAAATTATTTGGTTCAGAAACTTTTTCCCATTCTTTATTGAAATTTAGCTTAATGAATTATTCAGATTTAGTACGTTTTTTTATTATAGAATGACGATTCTTCTTCCTACAATTGAGAGAATTTTATTTAAATTTAAATGAAGAAAGACGTAGCCGGGCTCGGTGGCTCAGCCTGTAATCCCGTGCCTTTGGGAGGCTGAGGTGAGTGGATTGCCTGAGCCCACGGGTTCGAGACCCGCCTGGGCAGGCGAGACCTCATCTCTACAATAAATCAAAAAAATTAGCCGGGCATGATAGCGCGCGCCTGTAGTTCCAGCTACTTGGAAGGCTGAGGCGGAAGGATCGCCGGAGCCCAGCAGGTCGAGGCTGCGGTGGCCGGGGCGGCCACTGCACTCCAGTCTGGGCGACGGAGTGAGACGCCAACTCCAAAAAAAAAAAGAAGAGAGCAGCAACATTATCAAAATAAAATTCCTGCAAAGAAATTAGCTTCTAGGGAAGTAGCTCTCACTAATGTTAAAAGGGTTATGCATCCTGATGATCTTTTGAATTGTGAAAGCAAAGCCATTCCTTGGAAATCTGCTTTTAAAAAGCCAGGGGAGCAGGGGATGGGATTGGCAGTTGAGGGAAACTGCCAGGGGAGGGAGGGGTACACCTCATCAACAAGAGTACCTACATAATGAACATCTGTATACCTAACCCTGAATTGTACCCCACATCTTTAAAATAAAAGGAAAGAAAAGAAGAAGAAAAAAACAGGAAGAAATCTTGGTAAAACAGTAGTGATGAAATAATAAAAATATTTCTAGAAAATGTACATTTCCTCATAACAGAGAATACTTAAAATGAAAGGTCCAATCATTCTACCAAATGCACTTGCTACTGATGGCTTCAATGGTGGTTTCCTTTATTTCATTAAACATGTGCACTGGGTGAGCAGCTGTGGGACACTTTTGTCAGATCTGATCTAGTAATAATCCCAGCTCCACTCACTCATATAAATTACCTCCTTTTTCTCAGTAAAACAAGGATCAAGACAAAGTAATCAGTAGTATTTTTCCCAGCTCTAAAATTATAATTTCTAGGTTCAAGAAAGAACCATCTTAAGTAGCAGAGCTGTGTCTACAAATGGTGATACTGCCATTGATATTTATTATAATTATTTATTTTAACCTTGGCTCTTTTTTTAAAAAAAAAAAAAAAGAAGAAAAAGCCAACTCAGTATTTGTACTTCTGGCAATAGTAGATTGGGACACTGGAACTAACTCTTCTACATGAAAAAAATTAAAAATCTGGGGAAATTTTTTAATCTACTTTAAGACATCATAGAAACAAAGCATTAGGGAATCATCGGGACAAGATCCAGAAAATGAAAATCCTGGGACATAAGTACGACTTTTAATGTTGCTTTACTCTTGGGGACATTTGCTGACTAAGAACAGGCTTGAAAAGTGGAGTAGTCTGAGCAGTTCTTTTTAATGCACTGTGAATCTAAGGGGATAAGAGTTGGAGTTTGGTATCCTTTGGAAAGGTAGAGACCAGAGGCACCTAGTGAACTTCCATACATTGGATCTGAGCAGTTTTCCCAGAGATAATGGTAAACAGAAGTAGATTTGCCCTTGTAATATTGATGTTCAACTTCAAATTCTCTCAGTCCCTGAAAAGATATTGCCCCAATGCTTGGCAGAAGTAAATAAAAATTGCTCTCCAAAAAAGATAACATCATCCTAGCTCCTAAGCTATATCTTCAAATACAATGTCTGTAATATATTTTTTAATACATCCAAGGAGATGAGATCCCTACTTCATACATTTATATCCCCATGTGGCATTCTACATTAACAAACTATGAACTTGTTTTGCCTCCCTGATTGAACTGTGAGCCCTTTTGTGGCTCTCCAGTATATAAGAGTGCTAGCAAGTATGTGGAGATTATAGAAAATACCACAGGAGAAGTACAGATAAAATATGTGGGGTCCCTGGGAGAGAAAAATAATTCTGCAGAGGGAGGGATTCATTCATTCATGCGTACATTCATTCATTCATTGCATACATATAGGCTCTGTATGTTTAATCATCTCTTAGATAAGAAAACAAAGGTTATTCCTCAGAGGACCCATAACAGAGGACACCATGCAGCAACTGTCCTCTATCCATTTGCCTGAAGTGTGACTCTTCTTGTGCATTCTTTCAGCAGATTAGAGTCTGGCTAACTTTCTGGTCTTCTCGTGTTCCCAATCCATGGTATGCTCAAGCCAGTAAAACCACAGGCACACTTGGCCTTAAGATAATTTGCTTTTAGAGGGAGATGTTATCTATCACCTACAGACAGATTTAAGGTCAGTAGACCTAAATTGTAGACTCTTCCCTGTCCTAGGGACAAAAAAGCTGGAAATCAGGCTAAGCCTGATAAAACCTGAGTCCCGCTCTCTGCCTGCTACCACCAGGTCAGGCAGCGGGTCCATGAGGGATTTTGCAATAATGCTCACTCTCCCCAGAGTACCCACAGCATAGTCTGCACTGAATCAACATCAGAGCATAAGTCTGTGGTAAAAGGGTCTGTACAACTTTCTGTTTCACATTAATTTTTGTTTTCTGATGCCACAAGGTGACTTCAGACATCTTCAGTTCCAGACATTATTTCCCATGACAGTTATGAGAGAGGAATTTAATCCAGAGTTGGGATGCAAACAATTCGAAAAGCCAAAAGTAGTTTCTCAAGTTGTCATAGGCAGTTTGCTCAAAGCATTAGCAACTGTGACACATGTGAGCAGCAGAACAAGGCAAAGCAGATAAGAGTATAGCATGTGCTTCTGAGTCAGGGTGTCCTGGGTTCATTTCCTGGCCCTGCCACTTTTTCACTGTGTGATATTGAGGGAATTGCTCTACCTCTTGGTCCCCTGGTTTGCTCATCTATAAAGTAAGGTATTGTTGTGTTTTATATGTGAGATCTGTGAGGATTACATAAGGTCATTCATGTGAAGTGTTTTTGAGTACACTGTCTGGCATAAGATAAGCACTGAATAAATTGCTATTAACTTTTTACTGTATGTTGTTGTTATATGCAAATTACATATAGTACAATGGTCATAAAATTTGTATGTCTTCTCCCTAGAGACAGACACATTGGACTTACAGTATGTGAAATAGTCCCTGGGATGGAGGTCACTGCCTATCATACAGTGAGTGGTCAACAAGTGATGATTCAGTCATTGATCCATTCCTTTCTTCCTATGCAGTCAGTTCTCAATTTTCCATGCCAACAAAGAAAGAAATGTTAACAATCCAAAATGTTTGATATTCCAAAAATAATATATACTTAGAGTTTCATTTAACTTTAATAGAATGTGTTCAATGTTCATAAAACTCAAGTCAAAGTAACTTATTTACTCTTTCATTCAATCAACAAATGCTAATTGAGACCATGCCATGTACCAGGCACTATGCTAAATGTCTGGATACAGGCAGGAACAAAACCATTGGTCTCTGCTCTCATGGAGCTTAAATTCTAATGGTGGCAACCAAGACAGCACTATGGCTTTTATGAGCTATAGGTACTTTCAAGCGCATCTATTTCCAAAAAAATATTTAAAATTATATTTCATGACTGTGTTGGTATAAAGGTTGTTTGCTAATATTACATATTAAAACATTTCTTTGGCCTAGAAATTCATTTCTCAAAACAAGATATACAAGCAGCCAACAGGTATATAAAAAATCACCAATATCACTAGTCATAGGAGAAATGTGAATCAGAATGGTAATTATTAAAAAGAAAAAAAATAATAACAGATGCTGGCCAAAATTTGGAAGAAAAGGAACCCATATACATGTTGGTGGGAATGTAAACTAGTCCAGCCACTATGGGAAACAGTATGAAGATTTCTCAAAAAGCTAAAAATAGAACTACTATTCAATCTAGCAAACCCACTATTGGGTATCTGCCCAAAGAAAAAAATCAGTACATCAAAGGAACACTTGCATGTTTTCGCAGCACTATTTACAATATCTAAGATATGCACTTGCATGTTTATTGCAGCACTGCTCACAAATCTAAGATATGAAATCAACCCAAGTGTTCATCAATGGAGAAACGCATAAATGTGGTATATACACACAATGGAATACTTTTTAGCCATAAAAAGAATGAAGTCACATCATTTACAACAACATAGATGAAACTATAGGTCATTATCTTAAGTAAAATAAGCAAGGCACAAAAACAAAAAAAAAATTTGATCATAGCCGGGCGTGGTAGCGTGCACCTGTAGTTCTGGCTACTTGGAAGGCTGAGGTGGAAGGATCGCCAGAACACAGCAGGTTGAGGCTGTGGTGGCCGGGAGCATGCCATTGCACTCCAGTCTGGGTGACAGAGTAAGACTCCAACTCAAAAAAAAAAAATTTGATCACGTGAAAATAGAGAGTGGAAAAATAGATCACAAAGTCTGGGAAGGGTAAACAGGGTTGAAGTGGGGAGGATAAAGAAAATTGGGTTAAAGGGTACAAACATACAAGAAAATAAAAGGAATAAATTCAGTGTTTGATAGTAGAATAGTATGACTACACTTAACAAAAATGGATGGTACTTGGGTGATGGACACCCTGAATACCCTAACTTGATCACTGCGCATTATATATATGTATATATATAGCAAATGTTCTCATGCATCCCACAAATTTCAAAAAAATCTTAAGCAAAAAAATATTTCATTTGCTAAAGAAGGCAAATGATATTGCAATTATCCAGAAAAAAATGAGAAGGGAGAGTTTCATTATGTAAAGAAATGTCTTATCCTGACTAGTTTGATCTAATACATTCAACGCAGTAACATCTAAAAATATATGCATCAAAGACTTCCATTTCCAGTAAAATGGAGTAGACATTCTTTTCCATATCCCTCCTGCTAAATACTACTAAATACCTCAATATTACATATAAAATAAACATAAGAAGACTCTTAAAAAAGTCTTATTAAACATAAGAAAACTCTGAAGAAAGACTAGTTATGGACAGCAAGACTAGAGGAACAACATAACAGTGAGTTCCCTGGGTTTTCTTTTTGTTTCAAGTATCCCAAATCTGAAGCTGAAGAAGCTGGCAACCTGGAAATGCCAACAAATACAGTAAAAAAAATAATAATCTCCAAAAGAAGCCTGCACTCTAAGACAACCAGGGCAGCCTAGAATGACTTTTAGAAAATCACCACTCAACAGCAGTCAAACACCTGGGAAGAAACTGTGACCTCGCCCTAACTTTCATCAGCAAAGACGAAGTGAAGAGCCTGTCTTCCATACTTGGGAGGCTGCAACAGGAGTGATGTCAGAGAAGGACAAGTAGGGAGATGAGATTCTCATCCCCACCGGCCAGCAATGAGGCCATCACTCCCATTCCCACACCTACCCATTGTGTCAGTGGAAATAGTATGGACATCCTGGCCTTCCACCCTCCCAAGGTAGTAACAAATAAACCCAAAGGAAACATAAGGAGGGAAATAATGAAGATAAAAGCAGAAAAAAAAAAAACAATTAAATTGAAACAGAAAAACAAGACCAAAAAATTTGTAAAACAAAGAACAATCACTATCAAAATATCAATGCAATTATTAGGTTTATGCCAAAGTAATTTCAGTTTTCGCATTGTTGATATTTGCCTTTTGATATTGGAATACATTCTTAAATAAATGTGGCCATGTTATACATCATTTTAATGCACATTTATTACTTTATGTTTTTTACTAATGACTTACTATTTGCTGCTTATTTTATATTTATTTTTGACAATGGAAATGATGTCAGACAAAAGCAATTTTGAGCGGTTTTCTTATTCTAGTTCAAAATGGTTTGAAAATCAGCAGAGACAACTGGCAACATCAATAATGCATTTGGCCCAAGAACTGCTAATGAACATAAGTGCAGTGATGGTTCAAGAAGTTTTGCAAGTGAGACAAGAGCCTTGAAGATGAGGAGCACAGTGGCCAGCCATTGGAAGTTGACAATGACCAATTGAGAGCAATCATTGAAGCTGATCCTCTTACAACTACAGGAGAAGCTGCTGAAGAATGCAACGTCAACCATTCTATGACTGTTCAGCATTTGAAGCAAATTGGAAAGGCAAAAAGCTCAATAAGTGGGTGCCTCGTGAGCTGATCAAAAACACTGCCATTTTGAAGTGTCATCTTCTTTTATTTTACACAACAATGAACCTTTTCTCTATCAGACTGACGTGCAATGAAAAGTGAATTGTATGTGACAACCAGCTCAATGGTTGCACCGAGGAAAAACTCCAAAGCACTTCCCAAAGCCAAACTTGCACCAAAAAAAGGTCATCATCATTTTTGGTTGTCTGCTGCCTATCTGATCCACTACAGCTTTATGAGTCCCGGTGGAAATCATTACATCTGAGAAGTATGCTCAGCAAATCGATGAGATGCACTGAAAACTACAACGCCTGCAACCAGCACCGGTCAACAAAAATGGCCCAGTTCTTCTCCGCGACAACACTCAATGGCATGTCACACAAACAACGCTTCAAAAGTTAAACGAATTGGGCTATGAAGTTTTGTCTCATCCACCATATTCACCTGACCTCTTACCAACCGACTACTTCAAGTATCTCGACAACTTTTTGCAGGAACAACACTTCTACAACCAGCAGGATGCAGAAAATGATTTCCAAGATTTCACTGAATCCCAAAGCATGGATTTTTATGTAACAGGAATAAACAAACTTGTTTCTCATTGGCAAGAATGTATGGTAATGGTTTTTATTTTGATTCATAAAAATGTGTCTGAGCCTAGTTATAATGATTCAAAATTCACAGTCCAAATCAGCAATTACTTTTGTACCAATATAATGGCAAACTTCTAGCAAGACTGACAAATTAAAGAGAGAGAGGAAGAAGAGGAGGAGAAAGAAGACACAAATTACCAATATCAGGTATCCAAAGGATGTCTGAAGACATCAAAAGGATAATAAGGGAACACTACAAACAACTCTACATACACAAATTTGAAAACTTAGACAAAATTAACCAATTTCTTGAAAAACACAAGTGATATAACAAAGATAATTTGCTTGACCAAATTTTAATGAGGCTTCTGAATGTTCTGGTGGGCCCATCTGTGTATTGCCTTGGAAAATCCAGTTTTAACAAAGAACCTTGTTGTGTCAGTTTAGCAAGAACACTATCCTCGATATCTCATCAGGATCCTCATCTCCACCCCACATAATGTCTGATCACCCTGGCCTACCTTCATCAAGAACTCTGTTCAGTTAGTTTAACCAGAATCCTTCTTAGTCCTGATGTTTTCTCTTAGTAATTTTTCCATATACTGACCCCTACACTACTTCTTGGCCATAAGTTCCCACTTACCCCCCCACCACTGCAAGATCTCATTGCAGTGGTCCCTATACCTATCACAATAGTCCCGAATAAAGTCTTCTTTACTATACTTTACCAGTATCATCGAATAATTTTTCTTTACTGCACCACAACTCATCCAATATGAAATTGAAATTTTAAATAGCCTTATAACTATTAAGGAAATTGAATGCATAACTTAAAAAGCTTCTGAAGAAGGAATCTTCAGGACCAGATGGTTTCACTGGAGAATTATACCAAATGTTTAGAGAATAATTATCATCAATTCTACACAATAATTCTGGAAAAGAGAAGAGAAGGAATATTTCCCAATTAATTTTATAAAACTGGTATTGCCTGAATACCAAAGTCAGACAGAGAGCACACAAAGTAAACTTCCAGTAGCTCCCATTAATATAGATACAAATATCTACAATATTATATTAGTTTATTTTTTTGTTTGTTTGTTTGCTTATTTTGGAGCTAGGGCCTCACTATGTTGCCCAGGCCGGACTTGAACTCCTGGGCTCAAGCAATCCTCTGCCTCAGCCTCCCAAGCAGCTGGAACTACAAGCACACACCACCACATGCAGCCCAACTTGATATTAGCAAGTAGAATTCATCAATATATAAAGAAAGTTATACACTATCATCAAATGGGATTTATTCCAGGAAACCCACCGTATTAGTAGGCTTAAGAAGAAGGGCAACCCCCTTGGGTCTCCTCCCACTGTGGGAACTTTTCTGTCCTCTCAATAAATACTGCTTTCTAAAAATAAAAAGAAGAAGAAGAAGAAGAAGAAGAAAATATCACATGATCTTATCAATGATGTAGATGACAAAATAAGAGAAGTGACAAAATTCAACACCTATTCATGGCTTTCAAAAAACTTTCACAAAATTAATAACAGTGGGGAATGTTCTCAACTGGATAAAGAGTATCTATTAAAATATCTGCAGCCAATATTATACTTAATGGTGAATACTAATGCTTTCCCCCTAAGATAGAAGCTGTTCAGGAATGCCTTAGAATACTGGAAGTTCTAGCATATGCAACAGGCAAGAAAAATAAGTGAAAAACATACAAAAATAAAAATGTTTGAAGGTAGCATAATTGTCTACATAGAAAATGGCAAGAAGTCTACCCCCCCAAAATCTCATAGAATAAATAAACGAGTTCAGCAAGGTCACAGAATATAAGACAACACACAAAAATCAGCTGTGTTTCTACATGCTAGCAATGAATATGTGAACAATTCAGAATTCAATACCACTTACAATTGATGAAAAAATAAATAGTTTGTAAACCTACAAAACATGTGCAAGACTTGTATACTAAAAACTGTAAAACTGATAAAGAAAAAAGAAAAGAAAGCAGAGGAGAGAGGGAGAGAAGAAAGATGGGAATGAAGGAAAGAAAATGAAAAAAGAAGGAAAAGAGAGGAGGGAGGGAGGGATGAAGGGAAGGAAGAAGGAGAAGATGGAAAGGAAAGGGGAAGAGAGGAAGGAAAGTCTAAATAAGTGAAAAGATATACTATATGCATAGATCAAAAGGCAAAAACTAGTAAAGATATCAATTCTCCCCACACTGTTTAACACAATTCTATCAACATCCCAGCAATATCTTTTGTATATATAGACAAGATTATTCTAAAAAATATATGGAAAGTAAAAGGAGCTAGAATAGTAAAACAATTTTGAAAGAGAAACATAAAGCATAAAGAATTAGTCTACCAAATTTCAAGATGTTTATATAGTTGCAATAATCAAGACTGTGCAATATTGCCAGAGGGGCAAAGTCAGCAGAATAGAACAGAGAACCCAGAAACAGACCCACACAAATACGTTCAACTGATTTTTGACAAAAGTGCAAAAGCAATTCAATGAAGGAAAGACAGTCTGTTCAATAATGGTGCTCAGCAATTGGACATCCATAGGCAGAAAAAAGAAAAGAAATTTATAAACATTCATTCAAAATGGATTAAATGTCAACTATAAAAGTATAAAATAAAACTTTAAGAAAAATAAAGGAAAAAATCTTCAGGATATAGGCCTAGGCAAAAATTTCTTATATTTGACACCAAAGGCACAATCCATTAGAAAAAAAAAAAACTTGGTAAATTAGGCTTCATCAACACTAAAAACTTTTGCTCTCCAAAAGATTCCACTGAAATATGCAAAGTCAAGCTACAGACTTACAGAAAATATTTGCAAACCACATATCTGAAAAATGGCAAGTATATAATGAACTCTTAAAACTCAGCATTATAAAAACAGATATTTCATCAAAGAAGAGATACAGATGGCAAATCAGCATTTAAAAATATGTTCAACATCATTAACCATTAGGGAAATAAAATTAAAGCCATTATGAGTTATTGCTGCATGGCTATCAGAATAGTTAAAATGAAAATAGTGACGATATCAAATGTTAATGAGAATGTGGAGAAACTGGATCACTCACACATCACTGGTGTGAAGAAAACAGTTTTACATTTTTAAAAAATGTACACGTACCGCATCTATATGACCCAGAAACTGCACTCCTATCCCAGAGAACTGCAAACTTATGCTCACACAAAAAACATGTACATGAATATTTATTGCCTCTTTATTTGTAATTACAAAAACTGGAAACAATGCAGTTGTCCTTCAATGGGCAAATGGTTGAACAAACTGTGGCATATTCATGCCATGTAATACCACACAGAAACAAAAAGAAACAAACCACTGGTGCATACAACAACCTGAGTGAATCTCCAGAGAATTTTGCCAAACAAATCCCAAAATGCTCCATACTGTATGATTCCATTATATTAACATACTTGAAGTGGCAAAACTATAGAAAAAGAGAACAGCTTAGTGGTAGCCAGGAGTTAAAAAAGAGGATTCAGAAAGAGAAGTACTACAAAAGGGAAACATGGGGGATTCCTGGTGGTGATGTTCTATATCATGGCTGAATCAATATCTATAATCTGATTATAATATTGTCCAAAACTATTGTATTATAGTATGTTACCGTGGGCATAGATGTTACCCATCATATTGAGGAAAGTATATATGAGATCTCTCTGTATCATATCTCACAAGTGCATGGGAATCTACAATGATCTCACAATAAAAGTTTTAATTCACACATACACAATATTTATGTACATAGTTTGCCAAGAAGCCATGCCTTTATTCTTGATAACTCAGACACTCATTAAACTCATGATCCTGAGTATGACCTCAGAACTCCACATTCAGGTTGCTATGCTCAAACTTGGTCAGCTGTCAGACTTACAAACATTGTTTTGGCTGTAAACTAACATCACTAGAAATGTAATAAGCCTTGATTATCTGTAGAGCTCACGAAATAATGTTTTTCAGCTGGTTTGTCTATTTGGGTAGTTTTCCTGATGTGATGTCATGCTTTACTATGATCTCCTGAACCAATATCTCAGCAGTTTGTTCCTGCATCAGGTGTCATCTGAGCCTGAAACAATGGTTGTCAAACTTGGATGAATGTTGGACTTGCAGGAGAGCAACTGATTCAGTTGGTTGGGTCTAGGACTCAAGTGTTAGTATTATTTAGAATCTCCCCAGGACATCCACATACAGCCCAGGGTTGAGAACTACTGATCCAAAACAAACAGACAAAAAGCTACAATCACGTTGAAAAGAAAATGATCAATACACGTAGATTTTTAAAATATCAGCCAAGATTGGCAAGATGAGGAAAAACCTCCACTCTCATTCATTGCTAGAGAGAGAACAGAATAATTTTCAAGTTTTTTTGAAGTACAATTTTGCATTTCTGTGGAAATATTCACAGAAATTAATCTCACAAGTCTTCTTCTAGCAATCTGGTCTAAGGAAAATCACAGGTGAGTAACAATATTCAACTACATAAAGATAACTTTCATAATGTTTTAATAGGCCATCTAAATGTCAAATAATGAAGGACTAGATAAATAAATGAGTCCACTGTGCATTATAATCATGGAATAATACAAAGTTATCAAAAATAGAATTGTAAAATAATACATAGTTATGTGGAAGGATTGGAACAACACACTGATCTATGGGAAAGAAACAGTTACTAAACAGTATACACAATACGGTCACATTTTTGTTAAATAAGCATACATGTGTAAAAATAGACACAAAAGTGTTCTCACTGGTAATTGCAATAAGATGAGATATAGAAGTATTATTTACACTTGCCCAGATTTTCTAAACTTTCAAAATATAGATACACTAGTGAGAAAAATAAAATAATAAAAGTTATTTTAAGAAGTATAAAACAATGAGATTGACAAATGTATGCTCACACACGTGGTTGGAGGATGTGCTCCCGGGTCTATACGGAGACTTCAACCAGGAAAAGTCAAGAGTTTATAAAAACACTGCTGAAATCTCTAAGAAGTGAAAAGTCACATAGACAGTCAAAAGTCCCAGGAGATGGAAGCATGGCCACATCATGAAAACAGCTCCAAGTAATTCCAAGATGCTCCAAGTAGCATCTTTCTTGCCCATCCTTAACAAGCACTTGTACGAGCAATAGTTCTTACCGTACAACCTGACAGGTTTTCAATGTATACTGAGCCCTATACTATGCCCAAGCCCTGTTCTAAGGTGCTGAGCCTCCCAAATGAGAAAGATGGATTTGATTTCTCGAATGCTCTGCCGTCAAGTACAGAAAAATTGCATGAATAATACAAAAAACTCCTTATACATTTCATCCAGTTTTGCCAATTGCTAATATTTGGTCACATTTGTTTTGTAGTATCATCATTTCTCCCTCTCTCTCTTGATCTATGTTATACATGTATAATTTTTTATCATATACGAATAAGTTGTAAACAACAGACTTCAGTGCATATTTCCCAAGAACAAGGACATACACACATGGAGCCACAGTACAGTTAGTTATCAGTGTCAGGAGATTTAACATGGATTCAATATTATTATCAAATTATAGATCTTATTCAAATTTCACCAATTGTTTCAATAATGTACTTTCTTCTTGGCATATATTTCTGATTCAGAATCCAAGCCAGCATCACACATTGCATTTAGTTTTTGTACCCCTTTAGTATCCTTTAATCTCCCTTGACATTTTGAAGCATATGGACCATTCATTTTAAAGATGGTTCCTCAGTTTGGGTTTGTTTGGTCTTTCTTATGATTAGATTCAGGTCATAAGTGTTGGCAGGAGCACTACTTAAGTGATGTACGTCCTCCTTAGTGCATCCTATCAGAAGGTACATGATGTCAGTTTGTTCAATAAACTCACACACATCCAAAGTTCAATAAACTTTTACAACTTCAATATTTGCAATATATTTTTGGCAGAAAAGTTTAATATTTTCATTTCTTTCTTTAAGTGTGTTTCGCTCAAAAGTGAATATAAAATTAAAAACTTATGTTCATGCAGAAACCTGTACATGAATGTTCACAGCAGCCTTATTTATAATAGCTAACAACTGTTTACAGCCCAGATGCCCTGCAGCTGATGAGTGGTTAATAAACTGAGTCACATATATACTATGGAATACTATTCAGAAATTTTAAAAAAGAATGAACTAATGATACACACAAATCTAAGATGAATCTCCAGGGAATTATGCTAAGTTAAAAAAAAAAAAAGAGCCAATCCCAATGGATTATATGATTCCATTTATCCACTTCTATAACATTTCCAAAATGACAAAATTATAGAAACAGAGAACAGATCAGTGGTTGCCATGGATCAAATGGAGGAGAAAGTGACAGGTTGTTGGATTGATTACAAAAGGCAGCAAAAGGTGATGGAATTGTTCAGTATCATCACTGCAGTGGCCAATACAGCAATCCACACATGTTATAGAATTATATAATACTAAATACCCACAGGCACACAAATAAGTGCAAGTAAAACTAGAGAAATCTGAATAAGATTGTTAGATTATATCTCTGTCAATATCTTAGTTGTAACATTGTATTGTACTATATTTTGCAAAATGTTATTACCAGGTAAAATTGGAAAAGATCTCTATTATTCCTTACAACTGCATGTGAATCTACAATTATCTCAGAAAAAAAAAAAACTTCAATTTAAACAAATACACAGTTAATCACAGTAGAGTTTATTCATGAAAGCAGATCACCCTAACAGGATCATGTATACCAGTTGTATAATCTTATGTCGTTTACTCTACTTCACTTATTTTGGCAACATATTTATATTTAGGATGTTCATTTCAGTGACACATTTTTTATTTCCTCAGCTATTAATGTTTTTTGGTGTTTCTTCTCCCTGTATGACCAGTATTATTAGCTTTTCTTTTTTTTTTTTTCTTTTTGAGTTGGAGGTCTCACCCTGTGGCCCAGGGTGGAGTGCTGTGACACAATCAAGGCTCACTATAGCCTCAAACTCCTGGGCCTCAAGTGATCTTCCCACCTCAGCTTCCTGAGTAGATGGGACTATAGGTGCATGCCACCACATTGGTTAATTTTTTAATTTTTTTTAGATATGAGGTCTTGCTCTGTTTCCTAGGTTGGTCTCAAACTCCTGGACTCAAGCAATCCTCCCTCCTCAGCCTCCCAAAAAGCTGGGATTTACAGGCATGAGCCACCGCACCTCAGCCCCTTAATTCACTTTTTGTTGGTTATTGCAAATTGTACTTTTGTGTCTTTGCTATTATTGTTTCATCATAAAAGAAGAAATCTGTAATAAAATGGTTTTCCAAACAAGGCAAAAAGTGCATTTGGCTTATTAGAAATGTGAAAATTCTTGCCCATGATATTCCGTTACTCATTTTAACAGTGCCAAGTATGATTTTAGGCACTTAAGATACAGTAGCAAATTAAGCTAAATTCCTGCCTTCCTGGAGGTCACAGTCAACAGGATTAGAAAAATAAGCGAATAACTATATATCACTTAATCCTAAATACCATAAGGAAAAATGTATCTCAGCAATTCTTGCTAGAGAATGATGTGGACACTAACATATATAGGGTGGTAGTCCGACACAGCTTGTCTGAAGAGATGACGTTTGAAAAGATTCAGATGGCACGGTATATAGTTCTAAGTTATCAAGACAAAACTAACGTTGGCTCTTCTGAGCAGACGCTTATTAATTCTTACTTCCCAAATTAATTAGTACAGAAATGAATCTTTAACCAAACTTCTTTATCTTTCAACCGACAAGCTGAGGTATTTCATTAGAAGATGAAAAAGAGTCAAATACTTAATGCCCACTCTTTCATTCCTCTATCCTTTGATGTTTTTTTAAAAGCTAGTCTAGCTCTAAAAGAAAAAGAAAAAAACCCCACCATTTTAATGAACATTACAATTAAGAGATGCATCCCCTGGAAGCTAACCCTCTTTGAGCTGCTCTGATGTTGGCCTTTTTCTGATTTGAGGTCAATAAAGTTATGGTGTTTGCATCTCCCAGGGAAAATTTCTCTATGTAAAATCATTTGACTCACTCTGGCTTTCCCCAATCCTCCTAAGAAGCTCAATCTGCAGATCAGAGCAGGCTACTCCTTTTCAATTAACATTCTTTCAGACTTGATCACTGTCCTTGTCTTCATTTATGTCAAATGGCGCTCCCTGTGGAGACAGGCAGCTGGTTATTCCAGGCTAATTCGGATAAACCTTATTAAAATAGCCACCTCCCATGTGCAAATCTATCCATCACCTTCACCTTGACAAGGCCTTGTCAGCCTAGTGCCCGGCGCCATCTCTGGGTCACAAATAGTAAGCATCCCCCAACACTGCACCATCAGCACGGGGACACGGTTTGCAAGGTGTAAACTGCATGTGGAGATTTTTAACCATTAGTTTAAAAGTTTAGGCCCAGTCAGGAAATGTTAACTGAACAAAATAAGTTCTCCAGAAACAGGTGCATGATCCTAGGATGGTTTTGCCTGAGAGCTTTCCTTGGAGACAACGGTGCGTGTCCTGGGGTTGTTCTGGGTATACAATGCCAGGTCAATGTTTTATGAGGCAACTTCATGGCAAGTGACATGACAAAGAACAAGAGAGTTGGAAGATATGATAAACCCCAAGTTCAGCATAATCATCTGTGTAGGAAAATAGAAGCTAATGCTTTATGTTCAATACAGAAAATTGCTTGAAATGAAAGAAGAGCCAGTCATGGGGAAGGGAGGTCACTGTAGCTCCAAAAACCTTCCCTAGCCCCTCCTGTTACCTCCATCCTGGTTATGAGCCAGCCTTCCTTGATTTTAGAATTGAATTGCTTTGGCCTCTGAATTTAAACTGATACTGGGATTGTAAAGAGAACAGAGCCAAACAAACAGCCCCTTGATGTGGTCTGTGTGATGATTACTCCTGAGAGCTTTTTTGTTCTCTACTTACATGAGACCTGAGCTAGGTGTGGTAAGATGGTGGATCTCTTATGGTCAGTGAGGTGCTAGTGAACCTTGAAAAATGACTGTTCCTTATTTTCCCATGGTTACTCATGAAGATGACTGAGGACAATTTACTTCTTATATGTATAGATGTAGCCTACTGAGTCCTAAAATGGAACTGGCGATCTCATAGAGCAGGGATGTGTACGTTATAAAAGTATGATCAGTCTTTAAAAAGTCATTGGTGGCCTCAGGGGCCTGGGATCACATATAGTCCCCTCCCCCAAGTGGATCATTAAAATCAGGGACCATGAGCAAGAGTCAAACAATAGAAAATTTCAAAGAATAAAAAAAGTTCTCTGCTACTAGATGAATCTCTGAATATTCAAGAGCTTATGAACTAAGACCTCAACAGGTAGAATTTTCTCAAGGATGCGTGGAGACAGTGCAGCTTATTACTAGAGCTGTAAGTATTGCTACCAGTGCTGTAATCATCAGTCAGCATATAGGGGGAATTTAAGACTTAGAAAGAGCTGCAGATTCCCTGATACAAGCAGTGAGACATCTACAAGTTTGTATGTGATAAGTCAGCCATGCCAATAACATGTCCTTATCTCTCTGGGGAATGTAATGATGGAGAATCCTACTTTTGGGACTTGAAAACACTACAAAATTTGTTTACCAAATCAGTAGTAGTTCTAACATTTGTTCATTTTCTAAATAAGAGAAGTTCTAAATAAGAGAAGTGATCAACTGTGGCTTAAGAGTTTGCAGATCAAGAACCCAGGCCTTGGCAGGTTTGGGGTAGTAGGGTCTTTTCCAAGCTCCTTCTGATTTTATATAGTTCATCATCCTCACTCTAGCTTGAGTAATCATTTGTAAAATTAACTTATTTTTGTCATTCTTGTTCTAACAATTATTTAATAGTTTCCCAGTGCAATATAGCAAGTCCAAAAATCTTTACCATGGCTTATGAAGCCCTAAAAAATATATCTTTCCATCTTCTTCTCTCACCATTGTCAATAATATAGCCATCCCTTGCATAGGCGATACATTTTTTTCCTTGAATTAGCCAGGCTTTCTCACCTCAGATTATTCCCTCTGCCTGGTTTCCCCACACCTTCCACAAGGATAACTTCTCTCCATGCTCCAGGTTACAGCTTAGATTTTACTTTCTCTGGAAAGCTTTCCTTAACCCTCAAATTGCATTATAAGCCTCTCTTATGTGCTCCCTTAGTCATCTCCATGAATAACCAAGGGAAAATTAGAAACAGTCATTTTGCAAGGCTCACTAGCACCTCACTTACCATAAGAGACCCACCATGATGGTATTTATCACACTATTATTATTACGCACTCATATTTATAATCTATCACAGTTTGTAAACATCCTATGGAAGATACTGCATCTTGTTTATCTTTACCTTTCCAACACAAAATAGGATCTCTTGAATTAATAATTGGATGAATGAAAATATCATTATTACTAAGAGCCAGAAGACTTACATTCAAGACAATACCTCACTATTTATCCTTGATCTTAAGGAAACAAAAACTCCCTGTAGAAGAAAACGTAGAAATAAAAATGTGATCCTCTGTCTACATAAAGCCAGGTGGCTAGACTGGGCAATGCCTTTATGGCGGGATATTGCTGACAATTGTATTCAAAACTCGAATAGCCAGACCAGGTCTGTAGTATCTCCCAGAGAACAGCATCTATTTAAGGCCTATTACTTGGGTTAATTCAGAGGGAAAAAGTGCTTCTGCAGAACATCTAAGACAGTCAACATATAATCAATAGCTCTATATGCAAATAATCACAAGGTACATTGGGTTGCTTTAAAATAAATGCAAGACAAGCACCCCTCAGCACTCTGAATAAGAGGAAAAGAGGGACAGTCTCTCTACATACATATATTCAAAAAAAAAAAGCCTCTATTCTAATTATTATGGGAAGGAGAGAATTCACTCAAAGGACCAGTATAGAAACAGGAGTACTTGGCCAGAGTATGCCCCAACTCTGCTCCCTAAGATCCAAGTGTTATTAAAAACTAGCCTTAATTAGGCAGGACTATGATCTTTGTCTAATGGAATTTATTAATTTTTAGCAAAGCTTCCAATTTTCATTCTGGCTGTTAATTGACCCGCTTTCTTTAAGGGAAAAATGCTCACACATGCATAATTTGAGCATTTCCCAGTGCTAACCTCCATTCTGCCTCTGTCATGCTTAGACAAGGGCAGGATCCTCTCTGTTCTAGCAGAGCCTTGGCCCTGTTTTAGCTGGCAAGCAAATGCAGAGTGTGATCCATCATGTTTTATTTAATAGAGTCACTGAGAGAAAGGGAAAGGGAAGTTGTTATGAATTAAATGTCCTTGTCTCTTCAGGCAAGAAGATAAAAGTTCTGATTGATTGCCGAGATGGTTGGAAATGGAAGTATTAACACAAAACAGTGATTTTGTTATGTTTCTATTCTCTGGAGTGTTACAAATGGCAGGAGAAATTTTTATTCCAGAAACAGATTAAGTGAGGCTTTCTTTCTTGCCAGAACAAGGAAATTTGGTGAAACCAAGAAGCAGGGGGTGGCGAGCCCAGGGTAGGGCCCGGAGATCAATATTCCAGTCCCAAACCTGTGATACTCCCTTGGCCCTGGAAACGTCATTTTCTGCCCCGACCCCAGATTCCTAAAAATACGAGGGTTTGGCTAGAGATGAGATCTGAAGTCTCTTTCAGTGTTTGTAATGCTGTAAAATTCTTATTCCTTCTGAAGTAACCCAAATAATAGGCCATAAGTAGATGCTGTTCTCTGAGAGATGCTACTGATCTGGCCTGGCTACTAAAATTTTGATAAAATTATCAGCAAGCTTCCACCAAGTTCTGCCATTTCTCTTATACAATATATAAAGAAAGTATTCTACTAAGAACTCCACAGTGACAAAAGAAAGTAGAAAGCATTATGTAACTCTACATAATGCATTAAACTTGACAATTTACCAAAGTTTAGTGAAGCACAATTACATACACAATGAATTACAAGTAATATGCAATGTAATTTTGATGTTAGCATCTACGGATTCTTCACTTTTAAAATGGGGAAAATCTTTAGTTGAGGATTTTCATAAAGTATGGAAATAGCTCCCCCTTCTTGAATCTGCAGTTTCCCCTGATTTGATGTTGCCCTGAGTTCATATTGTTCCACTTTCCATACTTGCAGATAGAGATACTGGTCAGGCTTTTTAAGTACTCACAGAGACTTCTCAGTAGTTGGTCACAATCGCCCAAAGTTCAAAGTTTGAGACCCTTCCTCAGACTTGGATGTTGCTGAAAACTAAAGGAGGCTTGATTTTATCTGGTATGAGTTTCTTCTGCAGAGCACCTAAGACAGTTACCTCAGAAATGGCTCCTGTCACTTCTTCCTGTGGTTCCAGCCCTGAGGGGGTTTGTGTGTATGGGTGGGTGGTGAGACAGAGATAGAAAGAAAGGGACAAAGACAGAGACAGAAACAGAGAGACAAGAGGCAAACAGAGACAAAATCTTCTCTTTGAAAGAAAGCTAAGAGACAGCTACCAGATCATGCCACTCAAATCAGAGTGTGTATGATCTCAGGCCATGCCCAATATTACCCACTGGGTCAGAACTCAAATGCTATATGAGGCCAGATTTTAAAATGAAATTTAAGTACCGGTCTTAAGATAAAACTAGGCCACTTTCAAACTCACTCCAACAAAGTCGTGCTTCCTTAAAGCAGTCTTGAAATGTTCTTTTACTTAATACGTTTCAGGTTTTTGTTAAATATCTGATTCTGAAAATACTTGTACAGTTTGCATTCTGCAAAATTTGAAAAATAATTGTTTCAGTCGCAATAAATGTTGATTTGACTATTGCTTTTGTTCAAAACAATTATTTTGTAATTTATGTTTTAATATCCATATCTTAATATTGGATCCTCTGAGTGAACAGGTTTTCACCACTACTTTCATGGTATTATTTTATTCAAAAGTTGATTCTGAATATAGGAAGCCAAGTGTAAAAAGCTGATATTCTGGTATATTTAGTAAAATTGATGAAGTCAAATGTTTTCCCTTGGCGAAATGACTCAGAAAATAAACAACGATCATTCCCTCAAACCATGAGTGCATAGCCACACACACAGTGCGAGTAATTCCCTGGCAGAGTAAATTAACAAATGTAACTCAAATGAACTTAACTTGTTAGAGTATAGAGTTAATGAGCCCGAAACATATGAGATTAGTTTAGGAAAGTGAGCTTGGGCAGGTTCCAAAGCAACACACTGCATCTCAAACACTAGGAGATCTAGGCCATTTGTCACAAGAAAGTGAAGGAGCAAGAAAGTCAGCAAGTAGATCAATATCTGCCCTTCATTCTTGAAGAGAAACTAAAAATGGATAGTTTCAAATTTTATCATAGCTAAATACTTTATGGAAATTAGTGATGCATTTTCAAACATATTGAGTTTGGAAGATACACATAGAGATATACTTGTAAATTTATATTTGTATTATAGTCTTTATATTAGACTCTATATTTAGTCTTTAATACCCTTAATTTTTCATAATTCAGTCTGAAAGTGCATTAAGTTTACCTTTCAGTCTTATCTGTTTTTTAAATGTTTAAAAAGGAAAATGAAGGTGAAAATATAATTATAAGATGTTATCATACTTAAATCTCTGACGATGAACTTTTAAATCCTTGGCCAACCCTACATATTTAAAACAAAATAAAATTATAAATTAATAAATACATAAATAAATAAATCCTTGACCAGTCTCTCAAGTTAGACTACTTGCTGAAAGTTATGGGTTTTCATGGTTCCTAAGACCAAGTATTATTGCTTAAACTTGGGGAAGTTATGTAAACTTTCTGTGCTTCAATTTCTTCCTCTGAAAAGTAGGAATAAAAATAGTACCTACCTCATAGACTAAGTTTACTATATGTCTGACACTGAATACATTTATTTGTGTTATTTTGAGGGATGGATTAATCTCAAAATAGAATAAAGTTACATTTCTACCTTACAACATACAAAAATAATAATTTGATTAAAGAGTTTTCAGCAAACAATAAAGGCCAAAGCAATTTTAACACAAAATATAGGCAAATATTTTTTATAATCTTGAGATGACGAAGTTTGTGTAAGCAAGACAATAAGGCTAGAAATCATAGCAGAGATAATGAACAGATTTAAATTTATAAAGATTAAAATTGTCTACATAGAAAAAGTTTTCTTAAGTAAACAGAAAAAGACAAATGAAAATGTATTTTTAAAAATATTTTAAACATGTAACAAAGAGGCAATTTACTTAACACAAAAATGTATAGAAATTAATAAAAATAAGAGAACTTCTCAATGAGAAAAAAATAGGTCATGAACAGGCTGTCCACAAAAAAAGTAACATATAATTCTTTTTTTAATTTTTGCCTCACGAATAACCAAAGGAATGAAAATTAAAAACAACATTATGATTGGTAATATCCAAGATAGTGTTGATAGTGAAAAAGTGAAGTGTAAATCTGGTGAAGATCTGGAGGATGAGAAATTGGATACAAAAACAAGGAAATAAAATGAAAAATGTGGAGAAAGGAATCAATACGGGGGAAAGGAGAGGAATTGGGAGAGAAGTCTGGCATAATTAAACTGGAGGCAACCTAGACAGACTTTTGGGTCTTGGCATGATATAGACCTGAGTCTGAGTCATTTCTCTGTTGATGACAGTTACACAGCTTGGGCAAGTTACTGTCTTATGTGATTCTTAGTTTCTTCATTTACAATTTAAAGTACAGTTGTGGCATTTGAGAAAAACAATATATTTGGCTTGGTCAACTGTGTTCTACCTGTACCAGCTTCTAGTGTAGTAAAACAATGTCGACTGATTTTTGTAACTCTCCCTCCCTCCTGCTGTGAGGAGGCCATCCAGTATTGGAAGAGTGAACCAGGCCTCTGTTCATCCTCATGCCTTATTGATGAAACCAGCAGCGAACACCTGTTGTTTTTTGAATTATTAGTGATAGACATCCTTACAGGAGTTAAGTGGTATTTCATTGTAGTTTTGATTTGCATTTCTCTGATGATTAGTGCAGGAGCGGCTGCGGAGAAAAAGGAACACTTCTACATTTTTGTTGGAAAAGTAAGCTAGTTCAACCTTTATGGAAAACAGCATGGTAATTTCTAAAAGAACTAAAAATTGATCTTCCATATTATCCAGCGATCCCACTCTTGGGAATATACCCGGAGGAACATAAATCACTCTACCAAAAAGATACCTGTACACACATTTATTGCCACACTATTTACAATAGCAAAAACATGGAGAGAAAGTGGACTGGATAAGGAAAATGTGTTATATATACACAATGGAGTATTACACAGCCGTAAAGAAGAACAAAATCATGGACTTCACAACAAATTGGATGGAGTTAGAGACCATCATATTAAGTGAACTATCACAGAAACAAATAACTGAATGACACATGTTCTCCCTCATAAATGGACTCTGAACACTAGTCACATTAGTGCAAGCATGGGATTGGCAGTCACTGGGCACTGCTGTGGGGTGAGGGAAAAAGGACGGAAGGGAGCATGTGACAACACAAAGGGTACCTGGTCCACTACCAGGGGAGAGAGGGCCAGTTAGAAGTCCAAACTTCACCTGCACGCAGTCTACTTATATAACAAATCCTCCCTTGTACCCCACATTCTTAAATTTAAAAAATTAAATAAAGAAATAAAATAGGATAAAATAAAAACTGGCACCAAGGTCATAATTGGCAGATTTCCTTCTGCGGTTAAAAGCCAAATGGATATGAGGAGATTTTCAGACATCGGTCTGAGCCGTCTGCTCCAGAAACTAGAGAACAATCCCTTGTCAACCAGTGAGTGAAGCAAATGCTGTCGGTTCACCAATCGCTTTTTTTCTAGGAGGGAAAAAAAAAAGCAGGATTTTTTTTTTTTTTTTAGAAAGTGCAAGGTGAATAATACTTACATAAGGGCTCCGTTATTTTATGTAGATTTCTTTTTGGTGGAGGCTTTGTGTTTGTTTTTTTTAATTTGGTCACCTTTTATGTAATTTATGTACTTTCATTAAGTTGAATAGTCCCTTCTTCTGCAGTAGTATTCAGAAAACCTTATTATTATTCCAGAGATGGAAAGAAGGCTGTGACAGTAAGGAAGCAAGTAAAGAAATACTAAATAGGTTTATAAAGACAAATGAGACATTTCTTGGGATGAGAGGCAAAAAATGTAGAAATGGAGGGAGGAAGAGAGAAATACCGACAGGGAGAGGGAAAAAGAGAGACTAGCAACCAGTGGTTGCAAATGAGAGGTTTTTTTTTTTTCCGTCAGAGACTGCCACCTGGTGGAATTGTAACTGCGCCTGTTCTTTTGGCCTCAGCCCTGGATGGAGGCCAGCGCAATCAGACACAGCTGACCTGCGAGCCTTCAAAGCTAGATAAAAAGCAGATGAATAAATGTCGGTGCATCAGTAGATTCTAAATCTTGACAACACAGAAGCCTTATTTAATTTGATCCCTGTGCATCAGAGACTTTAAACTGCCATTAGTCAGGCATGCTGCCACTCTCTCCTCAGTTGCAGAAGGCTAGTGCTGTTTATGGGGCATAAACCAGCTATATTTCATGTGAGCAAGCGAAAGGAAACAAAATCTCCTGCGATAAAATAAAGAATAAATATAAACACGAAGACCTTATCCTGCATATGCCTTCATGGACCTCTTTTGAAGCCGTTTAAATAGTCTTCTCAAACAAAATTTGTCTATATATTTAACAATTTTGACCAAATGAAATAGCCATTGACTTTTTTTAATGTCTAAGAGTGGTTGAATTAAACAAGATTTTTATGAGATTAATTTGATGCAAGCAAGAAGAGAATCATATTGATGGAAAGAAAAAAATATGTTCACATTCAATGATTTTTCTCTGTTCTACCAAATGACAGAGTAATCGTATGTATAAAGAACTTATCATCCAAGCTCCTGTCTATAACCCCAGCACTTTGGGAGGCCGAGGTGGGAGAATCACTTGTGCTCAGGAGATGGAGACCAGTCTAGACAGCATAACAAGATCTAGTTTCTACAAAAAATAAAGATAAAAAGATAGCCCAGCATGGTGGTACAACCCTGTAGTCCCAGCTACTTGGGAGGCTGAAGTGAAAGGATTGCCCGAGTCCAGGAAGTCAAGGCTGCAATGAGCCGTGAGAGTGCCACTGCACTCCAGCCTAGCAACAGAGTGAGACTCTGACTCAAAAAAGAAAAGGATTTTTTCTTAACTTCGTGCCTCCACACTACATTGCTGACTTAAACAAGGATTACTATACTATATGCCAAAAATCTATTCAAATGCCAAAAGCAATGTTGTATTTCTAAGCCTTTGTATTGCCTTTTTATCTGTTGGAGAAAAAAAGCAAATAAGATTTGGCTTTTTATTTTTAATTCCTTCCCAGAAAAAAAAAAATCTTAGAAGCTCTCATATTCTCTTTAATTACATTTTCTACCTCTAGGCTCCAAATTTCAATTCTCATTTACAGATTTCTAAGCTTTGCCTAATTTTTAAAGCACAGCACTCTATATTCCTGCCCTACGAGTGGAATACTCTGGATTCAGCTGTTGCAGCACACAGATTTAATGACTGTACTGATTTGTGCAAAAAAAGAACAGGCAAACAGATCCAAGAAAAATACTTTCTCTGCTAAGCTAATGTTAAGTAAAAAGTTAATTGAATACAATTAGAACATAAGATCTACTAAAATAAAAAACAGAAGTTAACAGTAAGATTTCATTTGGGCAACCAATTAAAAAGCTTGATAAGAAACAAGAAACAGCTCCAGTGTGCATACAATATTAATTATTCATTTATGTGAGTCTTTTTTTAAAGACAAATTTATTGAACAGATAGATGATAAATAGTCTGAGAAGTAGAAGGACCAAGAAAGTAAAGTTTCATGGTGCCCAAGGGTGTAAAGTTTTGAAAAAAGAAGTAAATGAAACTGAGAAGTTTAGTAAATTCATCTTGAAGATGTTCATTAGATGTGGCAATTGGACCTAGGGACACAGTCCCAATAGAGTGGTGAAGGTGTTCTCTGCCAGGATGCAGTGGGTAGGGAAGAAAGTTGGAATAGTAGAAGTGAAGATAGTGATATTACTCTTTCAAAAAATGTGGATAAAAGAGGACACCAAAAAAAGGGGGGTTCAGGGTCTCATGGAGGAAATTTTTTAGCGTAGAAGAGCCAAGAGCATATGTATTTATTGCAAGAAGGGTCCCTTGGAAAGGCAGCAATAAGGATACAAGAAACAAAGGAGATCATACAGAGGAAGATCATTTGGATTTAAGGAGAAAAAGTCTAATTCCTTATTTGTCTGGAACTGGAGGAAAAGGCAGAAGGGATACTTGTGGATATTGATAAGAGTTTAGGTGCAGAAGATCAGAGCACATCCAGTGCCCTCAGTGAGGTAGAAGGAAAGACAGCTGTTGGAACCAATGACCTGTGTGGGTTGACAAGACAGACTAAGGAAAGCAGTGGAAATTTGGAACAGAAAAAGATGCTTAACCTAGGAGAGTCTCTCGCATATAAGGGGAAGGAAGGTATGGATCATGAACTGGTATTTTTCTGGATAGGTGTCAAAGGACTATGAGGGACTTATTTCCCCAAAATGATTGTCAGTAATTTTTCACAGCATGAAATGGTGGTCACTAATACTTTAGAATTGCCTTTTCACTTTAAATCCAAGTATTTACACCACCTACTCCCTGGCATAGTCATATCAATTGTTACCATAACAAATTAGCACCTGAGCTTCAGCTTATCTCCATCTATTGTCCTGCTCTCAAAAGTAATTCAAAATATCCATGACAATTTTTTTCCCTTTCTTCCCAACAAGGTTTTAAAATTTCTTTTGTACCAAATTTGCCACTTGCAACTGTGCTGATTCTTTAGTTTCTGAAATAATACATTGTCTTTACAATATTAGCATATTTCATACAATAAGAATATTTCATTCATATTTCCCTGTTTGATTATCATACCATGGACGGCTAACGGATAGAGATTCCATTCTAGCCAAAAGATTTTTACACAGCAAAGATTTCTTAGATACACCTCCAAAATTACAAAGCATAGGTGATAAAATTGACAAATGTGAATGCATCAAACCTAAAATCTATTGTACTGCCAAAGACAATGTTAAGAGAAAAAAAGACAAGCCACAGATGTGGAGAAAAAACTGAAATATACGTGGCAAAGGATAAACTTTTCAGCAAATGGTACAGAAACAATTGGATATCTGTAAGCAAAAAAAAAAAAAAGAACTTGGAATTATTCCTTATAATATGTAAAAAAAATTAACTCAAAATGGATTATAGATCTAAATGTGAAGCCTAAAAATTATGAAACTTCTAGAAAAAGAAGGAAAAAAAAGTCTCTGAGATCTTGGGTTAAGCAAGGACTTCTTAGACATTAACATCCATCAAAAGCATAATCAATAAAAGAACAAATTGATAAATTGGGCTCCAGATTTAAAATTTCTACTACTAAAATACACTGTTATGAGAATGAAGACAAGTCACTAAATGGAAGAAAATTTCTGTAAAGCATATACCTGATAAAGACTTGTATCTAGAGTATATAAAGAACACTCAAAACCAACAATTAGAAAACAAATGGCCCAATTTTTTAAATGGACAAGATATTTGAATATATTCTTCACCAAAGAAAACATAGCAATGGCAAAAAAAAAAAAGCACAGGAAAAAGGTGCTCAACATCATTACTCATTGAAGAAATGCAAATTAAGATTACAATCAGATATGACTACACACATTAGCATGGCTAAAACTGACTGTACCGAGCATTGGAGAAAATGCAGAAGAACTGGAACTCTCAACTACTGGTGGGAATGCAAATGGTACAGCTACACTGGGAAACAGTTTGACAGTTTCTTAAAAAGCTAAACATGCACCTACCAGATGATCTAGCCATTCCATACTTAAGTATTTAACCAAGAGATGTGGAAGAATATGTCCACACAAAAAACTTGTACATGAATGTTTATAGCAGCTCTATTTATAGTAATAAAAACTTTGAAGCAACTAAAATGTTCATCAGCAGGTGAATGAATAAATAAATTGTAGTATATCCCTACAACGGAATACTACTCAGCCATAAAAAGTAATAAACTGTTGTTACATGCAACATTGATAAATTTCAAAACAAATATGCTGAGTGAAGAAACCAGTCAACATAGAGAGCATAGTGTGTTTTTCCACTTACATAAAATTCTGGAAAATGCAAACTAATCTGTAGTGACTGAAAGGAAATCAGTGATTTCAATGGGTGGAGAGGTTTTGGATAAACAGAAGAGACAGATTACAAAGGAGCATGAAGAAAATTTGAGACATGATGGATATGCTCATTTTCTTGATTACGGCAATGACTTCACAAATGTACACCTATGTAAAACTTGTCAAATTGCCTATTTTTAATATATTTATTGTATGTTGATTATATATCAACAAAGTTGTTTAAAACCTCTTCTGCCACCTATGTTTGCTTCATTAAAAAATATAAGCAAATAAAATAATGAACACCTGTGTATTTATAACCCAGCTTAAAAATAAATTCTTAAAAATATATTCGAAGCTCCCTAATTATACCTCTTAAACAGGTTAGAGTGTTTTACCACTGCTTTAGTGAAAAGGAACTGCAGGGATCACAAAATCCCACATTCCCTTCCACGAATGTATACAACAAATTATAAGTAGTTCTCATTGCAAAATAAGAGTCTAGCATTTCCACAAACTCTTTTTTCAAACCCAAGAACCATCTCTGGGTAGTGGTAAATAGAGACCACCCCCACCCTTTGTCTAACCACACAGGACTCATCTGAACTCAAAAGAAGCACATTTGGATTAGTTCCAGTCCTGCATGCATGACTCTTTTTACTTCTCAGCCGACTGGCAAAGGTTGGACAGACAATCCACTTCTGCTTAATCGCTATGGGTTGTCCTTTTCACGTGTTATTTACTCTGTTGGAAATGACAATGTCTCTGCTGGAAAAGAAAAAAGTTCAGCCTGTCAGCAATGTAGTGAGAAGTAAAAGCATTTCACCGATTCCCATGTTATCTTAGCAACTGTTTTTCTAAACACTTTTGCAATAATACAAGAAGAAAAGCCTTTTTCCTCAATGATGTGACCCAAAAACATCAAAGAATTAATGTCAGGTTCAAATGGGAAGGATATACCCTGCCCTAAGATGAATCTCCAGGAATGAAATAAACAAGCAGATTTCTAAGTAGTTATGCCTCTTACAGAAAATGTTTAGAGTATGGCATTCCCTAGGGCCTCAGAGACCATTGCATTCAAGAGCCTCACTTTACAAACAAGGAACTGAGGCACAATTGCTTTACTGTTTTCTGTTTCAAAAACAGAAAATCTCTTCAAGATCACCAGAGTATTCCCATATTTATTGTGTCTTTTAGTGCTTTGCTAATGGCTTTTCAAAACTTTCTAATTGTAGAACAATAAGGCTTCAAGATAGACAGTGGGATGGGTCTCATTCAGTGGGGTTAAAGTAATCTATGACAACTAATTAAACTTTACCCCACTAAAGAATGAGCCAATAACCACTTCTGATCTAAATTTTCCCATTTTTCCTGAAATTGGTATAAGAAAAAGAGATATGTTGCCCCCTGTTTTGCCATTTCATAACTAACACAACACACACAGCCCCATAACCAAGTGACAGATTATTGATAGCTCCTTGTATAGCCCTGAAGCTCTCACTTCCACAATTCAGAAAAGCTGACACGCATGTTGGTTATGAGGGTGTAATGGGATCAGCCTTAAGCAAGATAAATAACTCCTTTATCAACACTGCCATAGAAGTAATCTCTCAACAGTAAATGTATAATCATGTCTCTCCTTAAAATCCCTTAATAGTTTCCCAGTACCTTGGTATAAAGTTTAATTTTCTCTATTTCTCTGTACAAAGCTCCTCATAACCTGCATCCTTTAACAGCCTCATTGAGGTATAACTGACATACAAAAAAAAAGAATAGTACATATTTAACCTATACAATTTGGTGAATTTGGACATAGACTATACCATGACCACAATCATGGTAATAAACATGTCTATCCCCTCCAAAAGTTTTCTTGTATACCCATGGGTTTTCATTTGCTCATTTTGGGATTTTGTTTTGTTTTGTTTTATGGTAAGAACACTTACCATGAGATTTACTCTTAACAAATTTGTAAGTGTACAATACTGTATTGTTAACTATCAGCATTATTTTATTTAGCAGATCTCTAGAATTTACTCTTTCTGTATTACTATAATTTTATATCCATTGAACCTGTATCTTACCTATCTTTCTAGCCTCCTTTTCTGCCGTCACCAAACGACCTTCACCATCACCACTCTTCATCCCACTGTCTGCACCTTACATACTAGTCAAATATTTGAAATTCTTCAGCCTTATTCATCCTTTCCAGGCCAAGTCATTTGGGTGTCTCTTCCTTGAATGTCCCTCTCCTCTTGCACCATTCCCAGGTCAGCCTTGATGAGTGCTGACTCATCTGCAGTCAGCTTCCAGGAGGGTGCCCCGCAATCACCATCTCCTGGCATTCATGCTTTTGTGTAATGTCCCCCTCCCTCGAGTGTAGGCTAAATCCAAAGACTTGCTTGTAATGAACAGATAGCAAAAGTGATGCAATGTCACTTTGGAGATAGATGACTTAAGGTCATGGCTTTGGCCTTGCTTACTTTCTCTGTCTGCCTTTCAGGATTGCTCACTGGGATGCAGCAAGCTGTCGTGTCATAAGCTGCCCTATGCAGAGGCTCACGTGGACAGAAACTGAGGGAAGCTTTCATCAACAATTAGCAAGTAATTGAGGCCTTTAGTCTAACAGGCTATGAGAAACTGAATTCTGCCAATGCCCATAAGTAAGGTTAAAGCAGATCCTTCCCCAATCGAGTAGCAAAAACCACTGCATCCTGTGCTGACATATTGATTGCAGCTTCCAGAAAAACTGACCAAGAACCACTCACCTACTGAAGGCGGGATCCTGAGAAACTTAGAATAAACTTAGTTCGCATTTTGCCTCAGCATAACCATTTTTGCTTAGACTGACACGCTTTGAATCTAGCAAAGGTTAGACATAGATAAACTTCCAATAGACGGGTTTTAGGAAGTGTTCAGACATTTTACTGTAGGCCAAGCTGGCAGCTTACCCCTCCCCCTCAGCAAATCTCTATCAGATGCAAGACAAGGACAGCCGAACCTTTTAATTCATGGTTTAGCATAACAATCTCTAGGAAACTTTCAGTTTCCTTGTTGAAGGCAGAAGGTCAAAGATCACCCCTTAGCTGACCAAAGCCACAGAAATGGTAATAAGACCACTTTTTTTTGCTAAAGAGCTTATGGACTGAACAGGTCTCTTGCACAAAAAACCCCTCCCCTTGTTTCCTTCCAACTAGCCCACCACCATGGCAGCAATCATGTGACTAACCCACCCATCTGTCTGCTGTCCATACCTGATATCAGTACCTGCACTTGCCTGCCTCTTCATGATGATGTGGAGCAGACCACCACCCAATCACCTTGATAATCTTCCCCCATCAAAGGGAAGGGTCAAAAGGACTCAACCACAAGCATCCAGCAACCATTGCCTTACTAAGCTACGGTGTAGCCATGTGCTTTTTTTGATATGGCCAAGTCATGTTTCCTGGCTTTAGTACCCTCCCCTACCTTGGGGAGGTGAATCTGGTCTCTCTCTCTCTCTCTCTCGCTCTCTCTCTAAATTGCTTTCTAAATAAACTATATTTTCTAATCTAATTTCTGTGCACTTCTTTGCATCTTTCTCATGACAGCAGATCACACACCAGGTACCCACACCCCCAGCAGGCCTGACCTAATATTTTTGGAGGCCCTGCTGGGAGTGGGACCTAACATTTTTGGAGGTCCCCCCGAAATCTAACACCTACCCCATGCCCAGACTCCTGACCAAAAAAAAACCTATAATAAATTTTGTTGTTTGAAGCTATTAAGTTTGGCGGTAATTTGTTTCCCATTAATACATCATCTATTGACACGCCATTTCTAGTATTTACCAGCATAGAAAGAATTAACCACACTCTCCTTTATAACTAATTATGCCCTGTACTCTGCTTCTGTCATGAAATTGTCGCACAGGTACTTGTCAGCTTTGTCTCTCCCATTCTGCTTGAGGCTTTTTAAAAGAGAACATGTAATCTTATCTTTTTATTCCAAGATCCTAGCACAAAGCATATGTATGAATTGATGAATGGACATGAGTTAAATCACAACCTAGTTTAAGAACTGAAAGTCTTTAAAACACCTACACATTAAATTTGCTTTCATTCAAGTCCCAGGAAATATGCTGGGAATTTTCAGAGTAGCATAAAACCCTCTTAGAGGTTTCTTTTCTATTCAAAGATAGCCCTTACTGATTTTGTCATTATCCAGCATGAGGGATATTTAAGGTGACTCTTCTTGACTGGGACAGAAATGCAGTTAAAATGGAAATCATTCAAGCTAAACATTCTCAGAGATACAAATCACCCACATGGGACAAGGAAGAATCACCTACTGATCTACTTTGTCTCTTCATAACTCCTCCAAGAAGGACCCTTCTAGAAGGAGGATGTTGGAAGGATAGGAAGTTTGATGAACTCTTCCCCAAGAGCAAGGGCATAGGGTAGGAGTCTAACAGGGATTCTAGTTACTTTTCCAGAAGGAAATTATAAAACATCTATTAGTGACTGTGCTTATTATACAATTCTTTCTCCAAAAAAAAGAAATTTATTTATAAAAAATTGTGTATTTATTTTTACATGTTCAAACTTCAGTCACCTTCAAAGTTCTCTCCATTTATGCAATACACCTACAGCTACATTTTTTTCACTGCTCAAAACAGTTTTTGAACTCATCTATTTTGATGCCTTTTAGTGCTTCGGCTTCTGCCATTTTTTGTTCCACCTCTTTCACATCAGCAAAAGCACTTCCCTTCAAAGACTTTTTTCACCCAGGGAAACCAAAAAACAGTTGCTCAGGGTGAGATCAAGTGCATAGGGAGGGCAGGACATGGGGATTATGCCGTTTTTGGTCAAAAACTGCTGAACACTCAGCATAGTGTGGGCAGGTGTGCTTGTAGATCACTCATCATGAAATGGACAAATGCATTTTTTAAATCTCCAAAAAAAAAAAATCACTAAGGCTAAACACAGCCCCCCACAGCAATGCTACCTGGCACACTGATGCCATTGGTTCTTAGAACAATTACCTAGTGGGAGAAGCCTATACTACAAGGACCTGACCTCTGAAAGATAATTCTAGGTTTTTTGGGGCCACTTTTGTTTGTGCAACCTTCTATTTTTATTCCATATTTTTATTAATGTTACAATGCATAAAATCAAAAGCCCCAAGATTTGCCTTCTAGGAAACAGAGTGTGTTGAAATTATGGGCCTGTGGGACTCTGTTAGCTATAAAGCAGTTGAAAATACTACAAAAAATGAAACAGCTAGATAACTTTCTGAGGCCAGCTGCAAGGGAGGAAAGTAAAAATAATCAACTTCATTCAATTTGGTATCTTATCTTCCTTTTGTTACCACATCAATTCTGTGTTACAAAGGTAACAACGTGTTCCCACATTATGGCTTCAGAATCCAAGACTCAGGGGAGTTAAGTACTTTGACCTAGATTACATAGATGATAAACAAAAGGATAGTGATTTAAAGCCAGTTCCCAACAGTTTCAATCCCATATTGCTTCCTCTTAGACTGTGCATAAAGTGTTGGCCTAGACTTCAATTCACTTTTCCTGTCTTTTAAGAAGCATTTATATAGCCGGGCTCTCAGTGACTCAGCCTGTAATCCCGGGCCTTTGGGAGGCTGAGGTGAGTGGATTGCCTGAGGCTGAGGGTTCGAGACCCGCCTGGGAAACTTGGCGAGACCTCATCTCTACAATAAATCAAAAATTAGCCGGGCGTGGTAGCGCATGCCTGTAGTTCCAGCTACTTAGAAGGCTGAGGCGGAACGATCGCCGGACCCCAGCAGTCGAGGCTGCGGTGGCCGGGAGCGGCCACTGCACTCCAGTCTGGGCGACAGTGAGACTCCAACTCAAAAAAAAAAAAAGAAGAAGCATTTATTGAGCATTTTCCCTATGCGAAGTCTTTGTCAAAGGAGATATTATGAGACGTGGCATGGATGTCCCAGTGCAAGATTTAGCGCTAAGAATGAAATTTCTGCCAGTAGCACCCTTATATTTAAGGAAGTTTTGTTCCATTGATAGTTTTTCTGGTACTATCTAAATTTTTTCTTCCATATCTCTGTTACAAGAGAACAAATACTCTAACACAAGCAAGATTGATTTTGTCAAGCGAAGGAAAGGCAAACCAATGTAATGCTTGAGTTAATGATGCTTCCAACATTAAGGTCTATTTAGTAACTTAATTTATGATACAAACTATGCCCAGAGTAATAATAACCACTATAAATAAGTTTGGAATCAGATTCTCCCCTAGGTGACATTTAAGATGACACCATCCCCAACCAACAACTTGAATACAACTATGTGACAGACATAGATGTCTGACCCATGGACACCGTGAGATAATAAATATTTGTTGTTTCAAACTGCTAAGTTTGAGGTGATTTGTTACACAGCAATCAATTGCTAATGCATCTGTCACATGAATGGTTTCGGGAGTTATGCAGTATGGCAGTCCTCTTCCCCCTGCCCTTCATTACTGCTCTGTTCTTGTGACCTATGCTCTAGAACTTTCCTTTTGCTCCAGGGACCAGCTTGGGACTTTTTATCCCAATTCAACCTTAATCACTTTGCAGGATAGGATTCCCAGTCTCTGTCTGCTGATTTCACATCCATCCATGGGCATGAAACATTCCACCTTCATCCGCCTCAGACTCAAGAGATGATTCTAGCTAGACCTGTACCTTTTTGGCACATATCTCTAGATTAAACAAATACAGATTAAAAAAATTTTTTTGGCCATCATTTTGTGAAGCACTAGGCAGGTCAAGACCATGTGTTCTTTGAGCTATGGCCGCCATGTTTTTCTAGCTTTGGCCCCATCCCCTACCTTGGGGAGGTGAAGTTTCTCCATCTTTCTCTCTAATTTACTTTCTAAATAAACTACATTTTCTGATCTAAAAAAAGATTCAACTTTAATATTTCTGTTCATTTCCACTATAAGATACTGATTATCAAACACTGTATCAGAATCTCTAGGGAGCTTTACACTCACACAGATTTCTGGGCCCCAACAGTAGAAAGGCTAATTAAGTCAATTCTGGGTGAGGTCCAGGAAGTTGTATTTTTAAAGGGCTCCCATGTAATGTCGAGGACTGGCCAAGTTTTGTAAACTCTGGTTTGGTATTTTTTCCTACTCGCTATGAAAACAAGGCACAAAACTGGAACTCGAAATGAGGTTTCCTATGTCCACTTCAATAGATCTTTCTCACACATGCAAAGTAAAGTTTCTTTTTCTAGGCATTTTCTTAAAGGCAATAGCTTAATTACATTTAATTAATGTCTGCAAAGATTTAACAATAAGAATATATTGAATTTATATGAGAACTTTGTACTTCTAGGAAACTGGAACTCAACTTGATATAAGTTAGTACTCTGAACATTTATAAATTTATTTTCTATAATCTCACTTTTGCCATAATGACTTTAATTGGCATCTTCTCTAACTCTGTGGAGAGTATGAAGAACATCTTGAATTAATAAATGACAGCCTTGGGTTTATCAGTGATCAAGGCTGCAAAAGGAAAAGCTAAAGAAAATATAGAAAGCAAAAATAGAGCCATTTCTTTTGTTCGAGTTGAATTCAGGGAAGCAGGTCAGTTAGCAAAAATGCCAAACTGAGTCAATGATTCTATTGGAGAGGATTTCTGGTAGGAAGAAAGGAAACTGCAGTTTTCTAATTAACACTGCAACGAATACTAAAAATGACCTTAAAGGGGAACTTAAAAGATATTTTAATGAGTTTTCCGCAGGAACTGCTGATGAGCCCTTTTTCATAAGTGAAAGGAAATGTCTTAAAATTAACCAAGGCTTATGATCATCATACTGGAGTCATATTTCAGGGAAATAAAACCCTTTGCTGGAAGTTAAACAAAAGGCGCAGTAGCAATACTAAGCAAGCTTGTATCTCATTCTAATAATTCGAAGAGGCAGATTCCTGAAGTCTAAATATTATAGCTTTGTCTTCCTTTAACCTTTTTTCTGAGAAATCATTGTCACTGACTTGAAATACACACACACACACACACACACACAAACACACATTTCTAACACACCATTTACCTAATTGTCTACCTTACTCTTGTTCCCTTCTTCTCCAGTGGTTTTTCAGATTTTTCTGCCAATTCCACTTTCACTGAAATATATACAAGCCCCTCCCACATTCTTTAAAGCCTTGCCCTAGACTTCTAGTATAACATTGTATCTGCTGCCAATTTTTCACTAAAATACTCCCGAAGATGGAGGAAAAACAGCCTAATTCTAACTTGCAATCTAGTGCCCAGAGCAAGCCATGCCCCAGAACAAACACCCTCACGGCAATTCCTGGTTTTCCTCTAGAGAGCAGCTCCAACGGCAGTAGCCAAACCATGTTCACAGAACATGGAGCTAGTCCAAATCCCAGAGCCGCCTCTGAGTTTGAGACTAATAGCATCCAGTCACATCTGCAAGTGGCACATTCCTGCATTTTATGGAAGAGTCCTTGCCTCTACTTTGTTCTTCTTCAGTCCTCTCCCATCTGCCTTTTGAGTGCCAGAATTCACTTAAATACTCTGCTATACTCTTCCCTCTCTGTTAGTACTGACATGGACTTCTTCCTATCACTATAGTTACCCTGTCATTTTAGGAAATAAATAAATAGATAAATAAATAAAAACTTGTGGGCTCAGAAGTGATGTGTTTATTAAATAAAGGACTGCCCTTTGACCCATGTCTCTAAACCTGTATTACAGATTTTGTGTTCCTCCAGGACCACTTTGTAGTTGGTCTGCAAACTGCCAGAGAAAGGGGAGGCACACCTCATCAACAGGGGTAACTGCATAATGAACATTTGTACACCTAATCCTGAATTGTACCTCACATCTTTAAAATAAAAAAATTAAATAAATAAATTAGATCAGACAGGCTTTGTCTAAAAATGCAAATAAGTAAATAAATAAAATAAAGAAAGAACCTGTCTCCATTTTTTGCAGGTTAGACAATGAAAGATGAATATGGAGCCAAAAGACAATAAATTTATAATTGATTTATAATTTATAATACTGTCGGAAAAAAAAAGAAAATCCATGTTGATGTTCACAGTTGTCCAAGGAAAAAGAAGACACTATATTTCCATTTGTTTGGGGCAAAACTGGCTTTTGATCATCTATAATAAGTGCTCTGTCTTCTGGGAAAACTTTAAGATTAACAACAAGAATGCAATCAGGAGATTTTATTTCAGAGTTAGATAAATAAGTTACATAAGTTATTTTAGATAAAAATAAGTGATTTGTCATTAACAGATGAGGTGTTTCTACATATTTCATCCATAGCTACAGACCCATGAGTCCTAGGGGGAAAAAAACCTCCAATACAACAGCTTTTCCAAGAAAAGAGTAAAAAAATTAAAGGACAACCGCTTATTTGGAGTTATTTGAAGAGCTCCACCATCAGTTTGGAGTCTCAGCCTATTCCAAATTGAAGCAGAGGGGAGGTGAGAAGACAGATATGACGCCAAGGCAATACTTGGCGCCTTGCTGCTCAGAGTGTGGTCCTTGAACCAGTAGCATCCAGGCCCCCTGGAAGTTTATTAAGGCAGGATCACATGCCCCACACTAGACTTGCTGAATCGTGATCTGTCTTTTTAACCAGATTTTCCAGTGATTTGAACATCCTTTAAAATTCGAGAAGTTCTGCCTTAGAGAGCCCTACTCTTAAAGGGTACTAGAGAAAAGTGAAACTGCTGGGTCACAAAGGTCTTCAACTTTACATCCTCCTAGTTCCTCTTCCTCCCCACTTTCCTGGACCTTATAAGATTACCCACAGAAGTAAGGGCCTGGGGAGATTCCAAGGACCAAATTAAATGCTGAGATCCCCAAATTCTATCAGCAACCACATAAACCTGACAGGAGGAGGTATCTTGAATTCTATTAAGCTAATATTAGAGAAAAGGCTCAGACTTTTGAGAGTCCTGTATTAGTCATAATTCTTTGAGCTGCAGTAGTATAAAATCCAACTTAGAATAGATTAAGTAAAAAGAAGAATTTATCGGTTCACGTAACTAAAAAGTCCAGGTGCAGATCAGTTCTAAGCCCAGCTCAGTCTGTGTATTTAAATGATGTTATAGAAAGCTACCCCGCCCTCTCAAAGATCTATTTTTCTCTGTGTTTGTTTCCATCTCTGGAAGTCTTGTGCCTTAGCACAGCCTCCAGTCCCAGGCCTACCTTTGCTCAGCTCTAAGTCTACAGAAAGAATCTAGAAGGCTTCTTTCCCAAAATTTTCTTCAAATTCTAGAACTGAGTTTTATTGACTCTGTTTGGTCCAGTTTAGGTCACATGCACATCCCTAAGCCAATCAGGGTGGACAGATGGATGTGACCTTCTGATTAGCTAGACCTGAATTTCAAACCTGCCCTTGAAGCCGAGAGTGAGATCAACCCCATCTGAAGTGCATGAATAGAGAGTGTAGGAGGGAAAATTGAGGACCAGATGGCAGAGAAAGGGGATATGGATGCTGAATGGAGAAAAGCAACAGCTGCTCACGAGGGCGCCTTTCTGCTGAAATCCACAGCTGCTCTCTCCCCACACAGGAGTGTCCTCTCCAAACACAACACCATAGGCTTTGTCAGAGCAATCACAATAGAGCTGCAGGGCAAGAAATGGTACCCCCAGTATATTTTTGTTGCCATTTTGGGGGCATCCTTTGTTCCACCATACTACCAACAATATGATAAATTCAAATTATATTTAAAACATGTAGATCCTTAGTACCGCTTTCTTATTTTCTTACTTTTTCAGAGTGACAAGTTTTCACCGAACAATCTGACCTAAGTGAAAATCATTAGCCAGTGAAAATATAGAAGGAGAAAAGTCATTATGATGGGCAAGGCTGTGACATGTGCCAATTTTGTTCTTATTAGAACTCAGTACCACCTCCTATGAACTAACATGGAGTGTTTTAGCCCTCGTCAAAGTTCCCAGAATTCTCTCAATGCCTCTGGTAAGTGCGGCTTTGCTGCAAGAAAACACTGATCTCTCTCGTGTCTCAAAAATCTGGATACAGAACTGTGGGTCACATTTGAAGATGTTCAATTTTGTTCTCCACTACTCAACTCTCAAGTGAACTATTCTGTACAAATCTACTTTAATTATGTATTAATTTCAATATTATTACATGCAGTACACAACTGCTGCTCATTAAAAATTAATCTGGATTCTATGGGTTTTATTTAGTATTCATTATAAGGCAACATTCACTTTTTTAAAAAAGGCCTCCAGATAGATGTGTTGCTCTACATAACCAAGTAGCAATTTGCCAGGAATAGAAATACCTTAATAAGAATTCTGCCTGCATTTTCCCTTGTCTCCTCTTTTTAGTGGCTCCATTCACAACCATCAATAATGAACTGGCGGAAGGCAGAACTGGCAGAGACTGGGTAAGCACAACATTTGAGGACCCCTCTGCTCCAAGTTGTTGTTAGAGTTGGAACATCAAAATCCTCTTCTCATTTGCCATTAAAAGGAATTATTTTATGTTTTTGTCTTCAACAGCCCTGCTCTGGAGATTCTGCAGCAGAAATGCCTTTGTTTAGACATTGACAAGAAGTCCCAGTGCTTTATTTCGCCACATCTATCACAGTACTTTTTCATACAGATAAGTGCAGAAAGAAACAACAATGTTTAAATAGAAGCATGCACCACCTAACAACATTCTGATCAATGGCAAGCCACATATATAACGGCAGTCCCAAAAAATTAAGATGGACCTAAAAAAATTCTATTGCCGAGTGATGTCATACCCATTGTAACATCTTACGTAACGCAATGCACTACTCATGTGTTTGTGGTGATGCTGGTGTAAACAAGTGTACTGAACAGCCAGTCATACAAAAGTAGAGCATCTGCAATTCTGTACAATACATAATACATGATAATGAGACTATACTTTTTAATCATGATTTTAGAGTTTCTACTTATGAAAAGAAAAGCACCTGTAAAACAGCCTCAGGCAGATCCTCCAGGAGGTATTTCAGAAGAAGACACTGTCATCATAGGAAGATGGCAAGCTCCACGCATGTTACTATCCCTGAAGGCCTTCCCATAGGACAAGATGTGGAGGTGGAAGGCAGTGATATGAATGGTCTTGACCCTGTGTAGGCCTAGATAATGTGTGTGTTTCTCCCTCCATTTTTAACAAAAAAAAGGTTTTCAAAGCAAAAAAATAAATAAATAAAAATTTTAAAATAAAAAGCTTATGGAGCAAGGATATAAAGAAAAACATTTCAGCTCAGTTCTACAACATGTTTGTGTTTTAAGCTAAGTGTTATTACAAGAGTCAAAAGCTTGTTAATAAAAAAATTAAGCAACCTTGGATTAACTTATTATTGGAAAAAATAGTTTTTATCAATTGAGTGTAACCTAAGTATACAGTGTTATAAAGCCTACAGTCATGTACAATAATGTCCTAGGCCTTCACATTCACTCACCACCTACTCACTGACTCACCCAAAACAACTTCCAGTCCTATAAAGATGTACAACATTTTTTATCTTTTATACTGTCTTTCTTAACTGTACCTTTTCTATGTTTAGACATGTTTGGATACACAAATACCTTTGTGTTACAATTTTACAATCACCTATAGTTTTCAGTATAGTAATATGCTGTACAGGTTTGTAGACTAGGCCAATAAGCATAGTAGCCAATAAGCTACTATGCCAATACCATACAGCATAGTAGGCTACTACCATCCATGTTTGTATAAGAACTCTTTATGATATTCCCACAACAAAATCACCTAATGACACATTTCTCAATACATATTCCTGTTGTTAAGCAACACATGACTATAGCATGTAGGAAGAATCATATGGGATTGCAATCAATCAATCAGTTAATAAAATCTCAAACTGTGTTTTCTAAATTTGAAAATAATAGTTAACATGTATGTAAATCTTACCATATGCCAAGTACTGAGCACATATATGATTTAATCCTAAGGTGTACTGCAGTTATATCTCACATACTGAATTTGTTATTTTTTCATACCTTAGAAGAACTAATACACATGTTCACAATTAATAAGAAATACAAAAAATAAAACCTTATCCTTGAATTCACAATTTACAGAAAAAACTAACTTTTGAAGTATACTTGTAGTAGTCTCTCCTAACAGTATCAAATCAACATTTCAAAACTGAGTTGAGTTACTAGAATTGACTCAAGGAGAAGTTTTTTTGTTTGTTTGTTTGTTTATTTTTGTGGTTTTTTCTCAGTAAATTACACCCAGCCAGGTTCCCACTCTACCCTTTCTTTGACTTTCTCTTTGGCTGTAGTCAACAAATAAGTAAAAGAAGTTTAAAATGTGCCAGACCAACGTATTAGTTGGGCTACTGAGTGACAGAAACTAACTTTAGCCAGCATAAGTAAAAATCACGTAAATGGCAGGGCAGGCAGGCAGGTAGGCAGCCAGGGTTCGGGAAGTGATGGGACTGGGAATGGGAGGTGCCTCAGGAACCCCTTTTCTTTTTTCATCTGTGGCATTTGCCACTCGGCACAGACCAGTTTTCTCTGCTTCTTAACCATGGGAGAGAAGAGGGCCAACCACAGCTCTTTCTATCTCAGGCCCAATTTCTAACTTCTCAGGCCCATCTCAAATCAGATGTCCACCTCTGGACGATTCAACTGTGACTGAGAAGTGGGGTCACATAGGACAAAAATGGTTGTGGGACCCATCAATAGAGGTTGGGAGAAGTTGCCAAGTAAAAGTGGGTGACTCTAATTAGGGTTCTCCAGAAAAACAGAACTAATAGGTGAGAAAGAGAGAGGAGAGAGAGAGAAAGAGAGAGAGAGAGAGAGAGATCTATTAAATTGATTTTTATCCTTTGTATCCTGGGATAAATCTCTCTTGATTTTGGTGTATAGTCCTTTTAATATGCTGCTGAATTAAGTTTGCTGTTG